>ML107352.1:0-12427 GCA_003697995.1 Taxidea taxus jeffersonii
AGGCGGAGTTGCACCGCCCTTACCAGGGGCCGGGCTAAGTAATCCTCTCAGGTTTGCTTTCAGGAGCTTTTGTTCCCTGAACGCGCTTTCTGTAGAGTTCTGGAGGACGGGAATGACAATGGCAGCCTCCCAATCTCTGGTTCAGAGGAGCCGAGAGCTCGGGGCCCCAGTCTTCAGTGCGCCTTCAGAGAAAAGCGTTTAATCCCTCCAGTCTCCCAAGCCCACGTTTACGCCGGAGAGTGCGCGCGCGCATCCGCCCGCAGACACCGCGCGCCCGCAGACACCGCGGGCCCGCCAACACTGTGAGCACCCGCAGACCGCGCTCAGAGAAAATCGTGCGTAAGCAGTCCCGTCTCACTGGCTTCTGGGAGTGCTCCGAGCTCACCCAGCCTGTGACCAAGCGTCTCTGTCTCTGGCAGAGTCCCACCTGGAGTCTCCGGACCCCGTAGATCCCTGAGCTCTCCCAGGTCGGAGTCTCCCCAGATCTTGTGGGGACCCCTCGCACAGAGCACCGGCCCGTGCCCCAGAGCACCGGTCCGTGTCACAGACCACTAGGAAACCTCGGCTCTGTCTCAGCAGCCGGCTTCCCCGCTCTAATACCTGTGAGCTCTGCGACACTCAGACACCCCCGATCCTTCTGTGACCCTGTGGGACCTGAGTCCACGTTGTCCCCGTGAGGTCTTCACCCCAGTTTAGCCTCTGGAGCGATGTCCCTCCGTGGAGCCGACTTTTAAAAGTCCTCATTTTGTGCTCCGCCGCTGGCCGGGAGCCGGCCCCTCCCCCTGGGGTCTATCTTCCTGTCGCGTTGGATTCACTTCTCCGCTGGTCCTACCTTTCAGAAAGTGGTCGATTTTCTGTTCCTAGAATTGTTGTTTTTCTTCTCTGCGATCTCCTGTTGGATTTGTAAGTGTTCGGAATGGTTTGATAGGCTATCTAGCTGATCTCCTGCTGGCTGATGTCGTCTCAGCCTCCTACTTCTCCGCCATCTTGACTCCTCTCTCTAAGCTTTTTTTTTTTTTTTTTTTTTAATTTAAACATATAATGTAACCCCACCACCCTCTTCCAACCCCTCTCCCCCCCCACCCCCTTCAGTTTGTTTTATGACATTAACAGTCTCTTTTGATTTGTCTCCCTCCCGATCCCATCTTGTTTCATTTTTTTCTTTTCCTACCACCTTAACCCCCACTCCCATTGCATCTCCACTTCCTCATATCAGGGAGATCATATCAGGATGATAGTTGTCTTTCTCCAGTTGACTTATTTCGCTAAGCATAATACGCTCTAGTTCCATCCATGTCATCACAAATGGTAAGATTTCATTTCTTTTGATGGCTGCATAGTATTCCTTTGCATATATATACCACATTTCTTTATCCATTCATCTGTTGATGGACATCTAGGTTCTTTCCATAACTTGGCTATTGTGGACATTGCTGCTATAAACATTCGGGTACACATGGGGCATGTATCTTTTTAAAGCAGAGGATTCTCCCTAACATCAGTAGGAGGAAAAGTATATGCTTCATGAGAAATAATCATCTGTACCAAATATAGGACATTACTATACAAATGTTTGTACCTAAGAATGGTTGTCTAAATACTGAATGTACATTAAATGTAACTGTTAAAATAAAGTTCAGAAATAGAGACAATAAGTGGCTATATATTAAATATAGTTTAACAAGTTTCTTGAACAATCTAGCTCTTAGAGCTAGATGGGAAATGATTGCATTGCAACGCCAGTTCTTAAAATTATGTTTGACCCATAAAGCTGATCTGAGGATCATGTTAAGAGCATCTATGGGCCAATATCTTTACACCATCCCATTTAATCTTTGACCCTGAAAGGTAATATAATAATTTTCTCATGTTATAGATATGGGAACAAGAGTTTTATGAAGTTAAGCAGATTACTCAGGTTCACACAATGGGCAAGTGGCAGAACAAGACTTTGAGCTCAAGTTCATGACTCAGAGTTCAGGTCTAGGATGTCCTTCCATATCAGGTTGTTGAATGAGTAGGGGGGCCTACAGGGAGGAAAGCCCCTCCTCCTGCACCGCCCCCTCCCTTCCTGGCCTGGCCACCTGCTCCCAGGAGGCCTTGTCCATCTCTATGGCAGCTGGAGTGGTTCTCCTGGGGCCCAGTCCTCACAGCCTTCAGTGGAGACTCAGTCCTTTCCAGGGGCCTCATCACTTCCTGAAGGAGAAGCTGCTCTGCTCGAAAGACTTCTGCAAAGAAAAATGCTTCTTCCTGTTTCTCAGGGTCTTGCTGCTGGGCAAGCTCTGGGCCCTGTCAAAGGCCTTTGGGGGAGATGTGGAGGAGACAGTCCAGGCAGCTCCCCTTCAGCGGCCACAGCCTATCCCCTTTCCACTGCCTTGTCCCATGCAGGTGCCTCCTTCTCTGCCAGGCAGGCCTGGTTTCAGGGTCCTGAGTGGCTGTGGGGACTCTTCCTTCGGGGCTGCAGTGGGTATGAGCCCTGCTCCGGGAGGCTGCGTGCTCCTCCTGGTTTGGGCCTCTGCTCTGCCACTGGCCTGTAGCAGTGCCTTTACTTGCCAGTGATGGGACCAGTGGGGAAGCAGAAGGGGTGCATGACAGCACCAGAATAATGCTGGTGATGGGGGTGATAGAAATGATAGAGGAGGCTTAGTCTTTTTTTTTTTTTTTTTTAGAAAAGTTGTTAGGATGTATTTTGTGAGGCAGATTTACAACACTACAGATCTTGATTAAGAAGGAAAGAGGGGGCACTGCTGCTATAAACATTCAGGTACACGTGCCCCTTCAGATCACTAACGAAATAAATCAATCGGAGAAAGACAACTATCATATGATCTCCCTGATATGAGCAAGTGGAGATGCACTGAGGGTGGGGGTTAAGGTGGTAGGAAAAGAAAAAATGAAACAAGATGGGATCAGGAGGGAGACAAACCAAAAGAGACTCTTAATGTCATAAAACAAACTGAGGGGGGGGGGGGGGGGGGTGGGTTGGGGGAGGGGGGGGGGGGGGGAGGGGGTTGGGAGAGGGTGGTGGGGTTACATTATATGTTTAAATAAAAAAAATAATTAAAAAAAGAAGGAAAAAATTAAAAAAGAAGGAAAGAGGGGGAAGAAACCAAACAAAAATCCAGTACCAACATTTTTAAACAGACCATAGTCTTAGGAGTTAATTTTACTTATAGGAAATTTTCACTTACCTCCTGTTGGCTGTACCAGTCAGTGATAATATGTCTGTTTCAATTTCAATTATTTTTCTAAAAATCTCTTGGTTCAGACAAATTCTCCTATTTGCAAATTCATTTGCTTTCATTTATTTACTATATATTTTCCAGAGAGAATTATTACTACTTTAAAATGATCACATTCACATGTACATAGTATCATTTAGAGTGGGCCTTAGTTTAATTTACCATAAATTGAGAAAAGAAGTACATGGATGCATATAGATATCACCCATTATTTAAAATATCACTTCCAGGGGCGCTTGGGTGGCTCAGTGGATTAAAGACTCTGCCTTCAGCTCAGGTCATGATCCCATGGTCCTGGGATCCAGCCCACATTGGGCTCTCCACTCAGTGGGGAGCCTGCTTCATGCTCTCTCTCTCCCTCTCTCTCTCTGACTGCCTCTTTGCCTACTTGTGATCTCTGTCTGTCAAATAAATAAATAAATCTTTAAAAAAATAAAATTCACTTCCACCACATTTACTACAATTTTTGTAATAGATTAAAAGGTACAACACCAATTCTTTCAAGAATTCTATTGTGTTTTGTTTTGAATTTAAAGAGTCCTTGATCTTTTTAAAAATCACACAAGTATGAAAATAATTTACTTATTTTTAACATTTAATTATATATCTATATAAAACCAAGAAATATATAACATATTTCTCTTCAAATTGACTTTGGCAAATGAGATTTTCCTTTGGATTCCTATAGTTAATTAAATGCTTGAATGTACCAATGGTTAATTCTAATACTTTATTAAAATAGTTTTTATCAATACTAATTAAAATCATCTTAAATATTTGGAGAAATATATCAACCTTAAATAATAAATAAAAAATAAAAATGCCATAAGACATATACTGTTGATTATCTTGCAAAGCAACAAACATACTGGTTTGGAGAGCTGTCATTGGTCCTCCCACTATCCTATGAATGAAGTCATTTTTCTGAATAGCCTTCTTTGAATATTGTTGTAACCAGTGTGTATACTTTTGTCTCATCCCTGCCCTTAACATTTTAGATAACTCCATAAAATCCTAACAGCAATCATGATTTCAGGACATCTTTGTAGATGAAGGAGAATACCTGGTATTTTATATGTGTATTCATTTGAGAAGGTGCACAGAGACATGAGTAAGGTGAAAATACCAATTGGTCAGCATGTACCTAGGACAAAGGTTAGAAATTAGCTCTGATACATTGTGTAGCTGTTTTTTTTTTTAAGATTTTATTTATTTGTCAGAGGGCGAACGAGCACAGGCAGACAGAGAGGCAGGCAGACAGAGAGGCAGGCAGACAGAGAGGCAGGCAGAGGCAGAGGGAGAAGCAGTCTCCCTGCCGAGCAAGGAGCCCAATGTGGGACTTGATCCCAGGACGATGGGATCATGACCTGAGCCGAAGGCAGCCGATTAACCAACTGAGCCACCCAGGCGTCCCTTGTGTAGCTGTTTTAAAGTTGAGTTAAAGGTCAATTCAGAGGGTAAACAGGTATATATATATATTCAGGTTTTTGAATATTCTGTCTCTCATGTACAAGTTCTTTCTATAGTTTGGATATTAATCCCTTATTGTATATATCATTTGCAAATATCTTCTCCCCATCAGAAGTTCTGTGGATTGGTCCCTTTGCTGTGCAGAAGCTTTTCATCTTGAGAAACAGTAGTTCATTTTTGCTTTTGTTTCCCTTGCCTTTAGAGACATGTGTTGCAAGAAGTTTCTGTGGCTGAGGTTGAAGAGCTTGCTGGCTGGGTTATCCTCTAGGATTTTGAGGGATTCCTGTCTCACATTGAGCTATTTCATTCATTTTGAATTTATCATTGCAGATGGTATAAGAGAAGGTCCAGTGTCATCCTTCTGTATGTGACTGTCCAATTTTCCCAGCACCACTTTTTGAAGACACCACCCTTTTTTTCCATTGCATATTCTTTACTCCTTTGTCAAAGATTAGTTGACCATAGACATGAGGGCCCATTTCTGGGGTCTCTATTTTGTTCCAATGAGCGATGGGTCTGTTTTTGTGTCAATACCATACTGTCTTGATGATCACCGCTTTGTTAACTAGCTTGAAGTCAGGCATTGTGATGTGCCCAGCTTTGGTTTTCTTGTTCAACAATCTTCTGGCTATTCAGGATCCTTTCTGGCTACATAGAAATTTTAGGATTGTTTGTTTTAGGGTTTTGAAAACATTTGAGGATATTTTGATAGGGATTGTGTTGAATGTGTAGATTGCTCTGGACAGCATATGCATTTTTACAAAGTTGATTTTGCAATCCAGGAGCATGGAATGTTTTTCCATCTCTTTGCATCTTCCTCAATATCCTGCCTCAGTGTTCTGTAGTATATATAGTAGAAATCATTTACCTCTTTGGTTAGGTTTATTCCTAATCATATTATGGGTTTGACTGCTATGGTTAAGGGAATTGACACCTTAATTTCTCTTTCTCTGTTCACATTATTAGTGTATAGAAAAGCAAGAGTTTTATGTGCTTTGATTTTGGAATCCTGCATATTGCTGAATTGCTGTAATGAGTTCAAGTAATTTAGGGGTGGAGTCTTTTGGGTTTTCCAAATAAAGTATATTGTCATATGCAAAGAGAGATGGCTTGACTTCTATGAAAACTTGAATCCATTTCTTTGTTATTGTTGTCCAAATGCTGAGGCTAGGACTTCTAATGCTATGTGGTGAGACTGGGCATCCCTGTCATGTTCCTGAACCTTAAGGGAAAAGCTGTCAGTTTTTCCTCATTGAGAATGATATTTGCTGTGGACTCTTCATTGACATCTTTTATGAGATAGGTTCCCTCTATCCCTATATTTTGAGGAGTTTTAAACATGAGAGGATGTTGTACTTTGCCAAATGTTTTTTTCTTCATCGAAGGAGACAATGCTATGGTCCTTGTCTTTCTTTGGATTATATGACCAATCATATCAATTGATTTGTGAATGTTGAACCTCCCTTGACTCCCAGGAATAAACCTCACCTGGTGGTGGTGAATAACCATTTTCATGGACCTTGGACACCTACTGGCTTGTATCCTATTGAATAGTTTGGTATTAGTGCTCACCAGCCTCAGTAGAATAGGTATGATTTATTCATAAACTGTTTCATAGAATACCCTTGATAAGGTATCCGACCCTGTACTCTTGCTTTTTTTGGGGGGTGGGGATGATCTTGGTTCCTGATTCAATTTCCTTGCTGGTAATGGGTCTGTTTGGATTGTTTATTTCTTCCCGTTTCAGATATGGTAGATTACAATTTTACAGGAATGCATCTATTTCTTCCAGATGGCCTAATTTATTGGCATATAGTTGCTGATAATATGTTCTAACAATTCCATTTCTTTTGCATTGGTCATGATCTCGCCTCTTTCCTTCCTGATTTTATTAATTTAGGTCCTTTCTCTTTTCTTTTGGTGACATCTTGTGAGAGGTTTTTCTATCTCCTTAACTGGTTCCAAGAACCAGCTTCTAGTGTTATTGATGGGCTCTACTGTTCTACTCGTTTCTATTTCATTTATTTCTGCTCTAATCTTTATTATTTTTCTTCTCCTGCTTTGTTTCAGCTTTATTTGCTGTTCTTTTTCCAGGTATAATTTTAGTTTTTGCATTCGTGATTTTTCTAATTTTTTTGAGAGAGCCATGTATGATTATGTAATCCCCTCCAAAAACCAACTTTTCAGGATCCCATAGGTTCTGAACCAATGTGTTTTCATTTTTATTAGTTGAAATGAATTAAGTTCTTCTTTAATTTCCTGGTTTACTCAACCATTCCTTGCCAGGATGCTCTTTGATCTCCAAATGTTTGAATTCCATGCACAATTACTCTTCTAATCAGATTCCAGTTACCAAGCAGTATTGTCTGAAAAAAATGCAGGGGGAAATCTCAGAATTTTGGTATTGATTGAGACCTGATTTGTGACCCATTATGTGATTTTTTAAAAAGATTTTTATTTATTTATTTGACAGAGTGAGATCTCAAGTAGGCAGAGAGGCAGGCAGAGATAGAGGGGGAAGCAGGCTTTCTGCTGAGCAGTGAGCCCAATGCAGGGCTCAATCCCAGAACCCTGAGAACATGACCCAAGCTGAAGGCAGAGGCTTAACCCACTGAGCCACCCAGGTATGCCCCTGACCTTTTATTCTTATTCTTATTCTTATTCTTATTCTTATTCTTATTCTTATTATTTATTGTTAGTCACCATGCAGTACATCATTAGTTTTTGATGTAGAGTTCTAAAGCTCGTGGTTTAAGTAAAACAACCAGTGCTCCATTCAGTATGTGTCCTCCTTAGTAATCACCCCCAGCCTTACCAGTCTCCCCAACTCCTTACCCTCCAAAACCCTCTATTTCTTCAAGTTTAAATTGTGTTGTGGTTCATCTCACCCTCCAATACCCCCCTTCCCTTTCCCCTTCCTTCTCATAATGTGCTCCATGTAATTCCTTATGTTCTGCAAGTAAGTGAAACCATATCATAACTGCCCTTCTCTGCTTGACACATTATAATCAGCATAATTTCCTCCACTTCCTTCCATGTTGATGCAAAAATGGGGTATTTCTCCTGTGTAATATTCCACTGTATATATGGACCACATCTTCTTTATCCATTTGTCGGTTGAAGGCCACCTTGACTCTTTCCACAGTTTGGCTATTGTTGCCATTACTTCTATGAACACTGAGGTCCCTATGACCCTTCTTTTCATTACATCTGTAGCTTTGTTGTAAATAACCAGTAGTGCAGTTGTAGGGTCAGAGGGTAGCTCTATTTTTAATATTATGAGGAATCTCCACACTGTTTCCAAAGTGGCTGCACCAACCGACATTCACATCAACAGTATAAGAGGGCTCCCCATTCTCCACACCCTCTCCAGTATTTAGTGTTTCTTGCCTTGTTGCCATTTTAAATGGTGAAAGGTGGTATCCCAATGTGGTTTTGATGTTAATTTCCCTCATGGATAATAATGACGAACATGTTCTCGTGTGTCCATTAGCCATTTGTTTGTCTCCTTTGGAGAAGTGTTTGTTAATGTATTCTGCCCTTATTTTTTTTTTTTTAACTTGATGATCTGTTTTCTTGGTTTGGAGTTTGAGAAGTTCTTTATTGATCTCAGATACCAACCCTTTGGCTGTAGTGTCATTTACAAATATCTTGCCCCATTCCATGGGCTGCCTCTTTGTTTTGTTTTGTTTTTGAGTATTTTCTTTGTGGTGTAGAAGCTTTTTATCTTGATGATGACCCAAATGTTCATTTTCACTTTTCTTCCCCTTCCCTTTAAGATGTGCCTTGAGAGATGTTCCTGTGGCTGATGTTGAAAGGGTTACTGCCTATGTATTTTGATGTATTCCTGTCTCCCATTTAGGTCATTCATGAATTTTGAGTTTATCTTTTTGTATGGGGAAAGAGAATGGACGAGTTTCACTCTTCTGAACATAGCTGTCCAATTTTCCCAGCACCGTTAATTGATGAGATTCTCCTTTTTATCCACTGGATATTTTTACTTCTTTGTCCAATAATAGTTGACAATAGATTTAAGCATCCATATCTGTGCTCTCTATAACCTTCCATTGGTCTATGTGTCTTTTTTCATGCCAGTGCCATGAAGTCTAAGTGATCACAGTTTGTAATATTTTGAAAGAAACCTAACCAAAGAGGTTAAAGGATCTATACTTGAGGAACTACCTAATACTCATGAAAGAAAATAAAGAAGACAGAAAAAGATGGGAAAAACATTCCATGCTCTCGGATTAGAAGAATAAACGTTGATAAAATATCTACGTTGCCCAGAGCAACCTATGCTTTCAACCCCATCTGGCTCAAAATATCATCAGCATTTTCCAAAGAGCTGGAACAAGGAATCCTAAAATGTGCATGGAACCAGAAAAGATCCTGAATCTCCAACAAAACATTGAAAAAGAAAATAAAGCTGGGGGCAACTCATTGCTTGTTTTCAAGTTTTATTACAAAGCTGTGATCAACCATTATGTAAGGTATTGTGCAGAAAGTTATGTTTCTACTTGATAACAATGGCATTCTATGGTTTTAGGATGGAATGTTCTGGGTTTTTTGCTTGTTTGTTTGTTATAATTAATTTATTCATTTTTAAGGATTTTTATTTAAGCATAAAATGTAACCCCACCACCCTCTACCAACCCCCCTCAGTTTGTTATATGACATGAAGAGTCTCTTTTGGTTTGTCTCCCTCCTAATCCTATCTTGTTTCATTTTTTTCTTTTCCTACCACCTTAACCCCCACCCCCATTGCATCTGCACTTCCTCATATCAGGGAGATCATGTGATAGTTGTCTTTCTCCAATTGACTTATTTCGCTAAGCATAATACGCTCTAGTTCCATCCATGTCATCGCAAATGGTAAGATTTCATTTCTTTTGATGGCTCCATAGTATTCCATTGTAAATATATACCACTTCTTCTTTATCCATTCATCTGTTGATGGACATCTAGGTTCTTTTCATAACTTGGCTATTGTGGACATTGCTGCTATAAACATTTGGGTACACGTGCCCCTTTGGATCACTACGTTTGTCTCTTTAGGGTAAATACCCAGTAGTGCAATTGCTGGGTCATAAGGTAGCTCTATTTTCAATTTGTTGAGGAACCTCCATGCTGTTTTGCAGAGTGGTTGCACCAGCTTGCATTCCCACCAACAGTGTAGGAGGGTTCCCCTTTCTCCACATCCTTGCCAGCATCTGTCATTTCCTGACTTGTTCAATTTAGCCATTCTGACTGGTGTGAGGTGGTATCACATTGTGGTTTTGATTTGTATTTCCCTGATGCCCAGTGATGTGGAGCACTTTTTAATGTGTCTGTTGGCCATCTGGATGTCTTCTTTGCAGAAATGTCTGTTCATGTCCTCTGCCCATTTCTTGATTGGGTTATTTGGTCCTTGGGTGTTGAGTTTGTTAAGCTCTTTATAGATTTTGGATACTACCCCTTTATCTGATATGTCATTTGCAAATATCTTCTTCCATTCTATCAGTTGTCTTTTGGTTTTGTTGACTGTTTCCTTTGCTGTGCAAAAGCTTTTGATCTTGAAGAAGTCCCAATAGTTCATTTTTTTCCCCTTACTCCCCTTGCCTTTGGCATTGTTCCTCGGAAGAAATTGCTGTGGTTAAGGTCGAAGAGGTTGCTGCCTGTGCTCTCCTCAAGGATTTTGATGGATTCCTTTCTCACGTTGAGGTCCTTCATCCATTTTGAGTCTATTTTCATGTGTGGTATAAGGAAATGATCCAATTTCATTTTTCTGCATGTGGCTGTCCAATTTTCCCATCACCATTTGTTGAAGAGGCTGTCTTTTTTCAATTGGGTATTCTTTCCTGCTTTTTCGAAGATTAGTTGACCATAGAGTGGAGGGTCTATTTCTGGGCTCTCTATTCTGTTCCATGTGTCTGTTTTTGTGCCAGTACCATACTGTCTTGATGATGACAGCTTTGTAGTAGAGCTTGAAGTCTGGAATTGTGATGCCACCAACTTTGGCTTTCTTTTTCAATATTCCTTTGGCTATTTGAGGTCTTTTCTGGTTCCATATAAATTTTCAGATTATTTGTTCCATTTCTTTGAAAAAAAATCGAGGGAATTTTGATAGGCATTGCATTAAATATGTAGATAGCTTTAGGTAGCATAGACATTTTCACAACATCTATTCTTCCAATCCATGAGCATGGAACATTTTTCCATTTCTTTGTGTCTTCCTCAACTTCTTTCATGAGTACTTTATAGTTCTCTGAGTATAGATTCTTCGTCTGTTTGGTTAGGTTTATTCCTAGGTATCTTATGGTTTTGGGTGTAATTGTAAATGGGATTGACTGCTTAATTTCTCATTTCTACTGTCCTGTTGTTGGTGTAAAGAAATACAACTGATTTCTGTGCATTGATTTTATATCCTGACACTTTTCTGAATTCCTGTACAAGCTCTAGCAGTTTTGGAGTGGAGCCTTTTGATTTTTCCACAAATAGTATCATATCATCTGCAAAGAGTGTAAGTTTGACTTCCTCTTTGCCTATTTGGATGCCTTTAATTTCTTTTTGTTGTGTGATTGCTGAGGCTAGGACTTCTAGTACTATGTTGAATAGCAGTGGTGATAATGGACATCCCTGACCTTTGCAGAAAAGCTTTCCATTTTTCTCCATTGAGAATGATACTTGCGGTGGGGTTTTCATAGATGGCTTTGATAATATTGAGGTATGTGCCTTCTATCCCTACACTTTGAAGAGTTTTAATTAGGAAGGGATGTTGTACTTTGTGAAATGCTTTTTCAGCATCTAATGGGAGTATCATATTGTTCTTGTTCTTTCTTTTGTTAATGTATTGTATCTCATTGATTGATTTGCGGATGTTGAACCAACCCTACTGCCCTGGAATAAATCCCACTTGGTCGTGGTGAATAATCCTTTTAATGTACTGTTGGATCGTATTGGCTAGTATTTTGGTGAGAATTTTCGCATCTGTTCATCAAGGATATTTGTCTGTAATTCTCTTTTTTGATGGGATCCTTGTCTGGTTTGGGGATCAAGGTGATGCTGGCCTCACAAAATGAGTTTGGAAGTTTTCCTTCCATTTCTATTTTTTGGAACAGTTTCAGGAGAATAGGAATTAATTCTTCTTTAAATGTTTGGTAGAATTCCCCTGGGAAGCCATCTGGCCCTGGGCTTTTGTTTGTTTGGAGATTTTTGATGACTGCTTCAATCTTCTTACTGGTTATGGGCCTATTCAGGTTTTCTATTTCTTCCTGGTTCAGTTTTGGCAGTTTATATGTCTATAGGAGGGCATCCATTTCTTCCAGATTGTCAAATTTGTTGGCATAGAGTTGCTCATAATATGTTCTTATGATTGTTTGTATTTCTTTGGTATTGGTAGTGATCTCCCCTCTTTCATTCATGATTTTATTTATTTGGGACCTTTTTCGTTTCTTTTTGATATGTCTGGCCAGGGGTTTATCAATCTTATTAATGTTTTCAAAGAAACAACTCCTAGTTTCATTGATTTGTTCTATTGTTTTTTGTTCTATTGGTTTTTTTGGTTTCTATTTCATTGATTTCTGCTTTGATCTTTATTATTTCTCTTCTCCTGCTGGGTTTAGGCTTTCTTTGCCATTCCTTCCTGAGCTCCTTTAGGTGTAGGTTTAGGTTGTGTATTTGAGACCTTTCCTGTTTCTTGAGAAAGGTTTGCATCGCTATATATTTTCCTCTCAGGA
>ML107352.1:12889-54479 GCA_003697995.1 Taxidea taxus jeffersonii
TTCTTTGATTTTGTTATTAATTGGTTTATATAGTTGGCTGCTCCCATGTTAGGGGCATAGATATTTAAAATTGTTAGATCTTCTTGTTGGACAGACCCTTTGAGTATGATGAAGTGTCCTTCCTCATCTCTTATTATAGTCTTTGGCTTAAAAACTAATTGATCTGATATAAGGATTGCCACCCCAGCTTTCTTCTGATGTCCATTAGCATGGTAAATTGTTTTCCACACCCTCACTTTCAATCTGGAGGTGTCTCCGGGTGTAAAATGAGTTTCTTGTACGCATGAGTTTTATATTTTTTTTATCTATTCTGAAACCATGTGTCTTTTGATTGGGGCATTTAGCCCATTTATGTTCAGGGTAACTATTCAGAGATATGAATATAGTGTCATTTTATTGCCTATAATGTGATTGTTACTGTATATTGTCTCTGTTCCTTTCTGATAATACTTTAAGGGTCTCTCTTTGCTTAGAGGACCCCTTTCAATATTTCCTGTCGAGCTGGTTTGGTGTTACAAATTCTTTCAATTTTTTGTTTGTCCTAGAAGCTTTTTATCTCTCCTTCTATTTTCAATGATAACCGAGCTGGATAAAGTATTCTTGGCTGCATGTTTTTCTCATTTAGTGCTCTGAATATGCCATGCCAGTTCTTTTTGGCCTGCCAGGTCTCTGTGGATAAGACTGCTGCCAATCTAATATTTTTACCATTGTATGTTACAGACTTCTTGTCCCGTGCTGCTATCAGGATTTTCTCGTTGTCACTAAAACTTGTAAATTTTACTATTAGATGCCGGGGTGTGGACCAATTCCTATTGATTTTGAGGGGTATTCTCTGCACCTCCTGGATTTTGATGCTTGTTCCATTTGCTATATTAGGGAAATTCTCTACAATAATTCTCTCCAGTATAACTTCTGCTCCTCTTTCCCTTTCTTCTTCTTCTGGAATCCCAATTATTCTAATGTTGTTTCGTCTTATGGTATCACTTATCTCTCGAATTCTCCTCTCGTGATCCAGTAGTTGTTTTTCTCTCTTTTGCTCAGCTTCTTTATTCTCTGGTATTTGGTCTTCTATATCACTAATTCTTTCTTTTGCCTCATTTATCCTAGCAATAAAAGCCTCCATTTGTGACTGCACCTCATTAATAGCTTTTTTAATTTCAACTTGATTAGATTTTAGTTTTTTTTTTTTTTTCTCCAGAAAGGGCTTTTATTTCTCCGGATGGGGTTTCTCTAATATCTTCCATGCCTTTTTCGAGCCTTGAGAATCATCGTCCTGAATTCCAGATCTGACATATTACCAATGTCTGTATTGATTAGGTCCCTGGCCTTCGGTACTTCCTCCTGTTCTTTTTTTTTTTTTTTTTTTTTTTTTTTTTTTTTTTTGTGGTGAGTTTTTCCGCCTTGTCATTTTGTCCAGATAAGAATATATGAAGGTGCAAATGTAATACTAAAAGAGTGGCATAGACCCCAGGAAGATGTGCTTTAACCAAATAGAAGAGACCCCAAATGTTGGTTGGGGGTGGGGGTAAATACAAGTTCAGAAAATAGAGAAAAAGATTTTAAAAAGTGAACACAAATAAAGAAAAAAATATTAAAAAAAGAAAAAAATATATATATATGTATTAGCCTGGTGACTAGAACAGGGTCACCCACTTAATTTGGGGCGTATTTTTTTCTCTTAGAAGAAACTACCTCCCAAAATTTTAAAGAATGAAAATCATATATAAAGGTAAATACAATGAAGTGATGAAATACGCCTATAAAGATGAAAAAAATAATTTTTTTTCTTCCTAACAGAAGAGTTGATAAGGTAAGTTGGTAGGGAGAATAAAAAAAAAAAAAAAAAAAAAAAAAAAAAAAAAAAAAAAAAAGAAAAGAAAGTGGAGGGAACTATCATGGGCTGGAGACTAGATCAAGCCCGGTACTAGATTTGGGGTGTATTTTGATATATCAGAATTTATAGACCAAATTTTCAAGAAGAAAAAATAAAACCTAAGTGTGTACAAAGATTAAATTTAGATACAGTGAAGGATAGAATATGACTATAATAATAAAGGTTCAAAAAGATTTTTTAAGAAAGTTATTAATATAAACTAGTTAAAAAACATTAAAAGAGGAAAAGGTAAAAAGTTAAAAAAATAGCAGAGAGAAAAAAAAATTTAAAAAGTTAATTAACTTTTCAAAGCTAAAGATTCATGAGGCAAAAGCCAAGAATTACATGCTTTGCTTTCTCCTCCTCTGGAATTCTGCTGTTCTCCTTGTTAAGTGAACTTGATCTTGTCTAGATTTCTTGTTGATCTTCTGGGGGAGTTGTAGTGATTTTCAAGTTTCTCTGCCCCAGGTGGAATTGCACCTCCCTTACCAGGGGCTGGGCTAAGTAATCCTCTCAGGTTTGCTTTCTATGGCTTTTGTTCCCTGAACGCTTTCTGTAGAGTTCTGGAGGACGGGAATGAAAATGGCGGCCTCCCAATCTCTGGCTCTGAGTAGCCGAGAGCTAGGGGCCCCAGTCTTCAGTGCACCTTCGGAGAAAAGCGCTTAATCACTCCCATCTCCCCACCCTCCAGCCGCGATTGGAGAAAATCGTACGTAATCAGTCCCATTTCACTGACCTCTGGCAGTGCTCCGAGGTCACCTAGCCTGTGACCAAGCATCTCTGTCTCTGGCAGAGTCCCACCTGGAGTCTTCAAACCCTGTAGATCCCTGAGCTCTCCCAGGTCGGAGTCTCCCTGGATCTTCTGGGGACCCCACGCACAGAGCACCGGCCCGTGTCACAGACCATGGCTCTAGGTTAACCCTGAGTTGAGAGATCACTCCTCGGCTCTGTTTCTGCAGCCTGCTTCCCAACTCTAATACCTGTGAGCTCTGCAACACTCAGACACCCCTGATCCTTCTGTGACCCTGCGGGACCTGAGTCCACGCTGTCCCCACGAGGTCTTCACCCCAGTTTAGCCTCTGGAGCGATGTTCCTCTGTGGAGCAGACTTTTAAAAGTCCTGATTTTGTGCCCTGTTATTCCACAGCTTGCCAGGAGCCAGCCCCTCCCCCGGGGGTCTATCTTCCCATTGCGTTGGATTCACTTCTCCGCTGGTCCTACCTTTTAGAAAGTGGTCTATTCTCTATTTCTAGAATTGTTGCTCTTCTTCTCTTCATTCTTCTGTTGGATTCGTAGGTGTTTGGAATGGTTTGATAGGCTACCTAGCTGATCTCCTGCTGCCTGATATTGTCTCAGCCTGCTACTTCTCCGCCATCTGGACTCCTCCCTGCTGAATGTTCTGTTTTTTTTTTTTTTTTTTTTTATCTTTGAAGTCAAACTGTTCCAGGGGGTCAATCAAAGCTCTTGTTTCTTTTTGAGCAATCTTCCACTTAGGATATCTATTTCTGTGAGTGAGTTGTTGGGGTCTCTACCTATTCATGTATCATTATTATGAATAGGATTCTTTATTTTGTTTAACAGTTGGTTTAGGTAGTTGACTCCTCCCATATTCGGTGCTTAAGTATTTACAGTTGCTAGATTTTGGTGTTGGATAGTTCCTTGAAGTCTGATATTGTATCCCTTTACACATTTTACTACACTCTTTGGTTTATAATCTAACTTCTCTGATATAAGAATTGTTACCCCGACATTCTTTTGAGGTCCCTTGGAATGAGGAACTGTTCTCCATCTCCTCATTTTCTGGAGTCTGGAGGTGACTTTAGGTTCAAAATAAGTGTCTTGTATACAGCATATGGATGGGTCCTGTCTTTTTCTTCAAATCTGAAACCCTACGACATTTAATGGGAGCATGTAGACTGTTTATGTTTTCAGGAACTATCTACACATAGGACATACTTGTCACCATGTTGCCTGTGAAGTTCTGGTTTCAAAAGACTGTATATAAATTTCTGGTCTGTATTATTCTTGGGGTCTTTCTTCTTTTATATAATCTTCTTCATATTTCTTGCAGGGCTGGCTTGCTGGTCACATATTCTTTCAGTTGCTATGAGTCCTGGCAGGCCCTTGTCTCTCTATACATTATGAATGGCAGCCTTGATAGATAACATATTTTTGGTTACATGATCTCATATAGTACCCTGACTATGCCTTGCCACCCCTCTCTGGCTTGTCAGGATTTTTCTGGACAGGTCTGCTGTTATTCTAATGTTCCTCCCACTGTTTGTAATACATCTCTTCTCCCTAGTAGCTATCAAGATAGCTCCTTTGGCTCTAAAATTTTCACGTTTCATTTTTACATGCCAGGATGTTGGTCCATTTTTATTGATATTTGAAGGGATCATCTTTGCCTCATGGAGAGGAATGCTTCTTTCCTTCCCCAACTTAGGGAAGTTCTCTGCTATGATTTGCTAAAATATACCTTCTAGTTTCACTAAATTGGACCATGTTATGGCATCTTTGTTCTCTCTAAGTCTGTTCTCATGAGCTTCTAGCTGTTTATCCCTATCCTCCTCAGCTTCCTTTCTTTCTATCAGCTTATCTCCTCACTCACAAATTCGTTCTTCTACCTCTTTTACCCTGGCTGTTTGAGTTTCCAGTTTTGATTGCATCTCATTCATTGCATTTTTAATGTCATCCCAATTAGATCTCATTTATGCCCTTCTAGATTTTATGTTGTCTCTAAAGCTTTTCTCAAGCCTAATTATTGACTTTGTGACTGCTACCCCAAATTCCATCTCTGACATCTTGCAATATCTATGCCCATTAAATCTGCAGCAAGGACCACTGTCTCAGGTTCTTCTCTTGGTCGTGCTTTCCTTCCCCTCGTCATTCTGCTGAAGGCTGGTTGAGGGAATATACAGAGCCCAAAATATCAATCACAATGCAAGCAAAGTGTACCTATGAAAAATCCAAAGTGGTCAGAAGCTAACACTGATATACCATCAAAGCCATCATGATCCAAAATGATACAAAAGAGAACAGAGGAACAAGAAAAAAAAAGAGGGAGTGAGGTGAGAAATTATAATCCCTCAGGGTGGAAATAGCAGTGTTATATGCCAGTTCCTGCTTGATTTTTTGGTATTAAGAGTCATTGTTTCCCAAAATTGCAAAGAAGCCAGAAGTTAGATACACAGCAAGATAAAGTTGAATAGAGTGAAACCTGGCCTGGTATAGGGCATAAAACTAAAAGCCATATATGTCAAAAAGAAAATAAAAGGTAAGGATGGAGAGACAAGATGGCAGAGAATTATGAGACCGTGTTCCAACCGGTCACCTTAACTGAGCTAAATATCTATAAGAACACACTGAACACCCATGAAATCAGCCTGAGATGTAAGATTATACACTTCTTGATCTCTACAGGGGCAGGCAATCCTCAGTGGAGAGATACAGTGGAGTGAGAGCACTCAGACATATATTGGAGGGAATATCAGAAGGGGAGGAGAAGCACCAGAAGTGATCCACTGGAAAGTAATGCTCCCATATGAATGTGCCCTGTGCTTGAGGACCTGTGTGAACTTGGAATCTAGTTAAAAGCACTCCAAAAGAACAAAGGGTCTTATGGGGTATTTGCTGGAATTGGGCAGCCCCTGGCTTGATATATTCAGCTCTACATCCTCTCAACCACCACTAACCAAAATAACTAGGAGGAGGAACACCCAAGAGATGAAAAATTCAGAGACCATGACCTCTGCCACAGAACTATTGGATATGGACATAAATAATGTGTCAGAAAGGGAATTCAGGGTAACAATTATCCAGGCAATAGCTAGTCTTGAGTATACCATTAGTGACAAATTAGAAATTCTAAAGACGGATGTGAGGGCTGATCTTGCAGTAATAAAAAATTCTATTAATGAGATCCAATCCAAACAAAATAGTGTAACACCTAGGGCAACTGAGACAGAAGAAATAATTAGTGATCTAGAAGACAAACTGATAGGAAAGTCGGATGAGGAGCAGGTCTGGAACAAACAGCTTAGAAGCCATGGAAATGGCATTAGGGAAATAAACAATGCCAGGAAACATTCTAACATCAGAATTATTGGGATCCATTAGGGGGTGGAGAAAGAGAGGAAGACTAGAAGATAGAGTTGAACAAATTCTGGATGAAAATTTCCCCAGTCTGGGGAATGGAGCAAGTGTTCAAATCCTAGAGGCAGAAGGAAACCCACAAGATCAATGAGTCTAGAAAGTCCTCCAGAGACTTAATTGTGAGATTCATTAGCATAATTTTAGACATTGGGTCTTAAGGGAAGCTAGGGGGTAGATATTCCTTTCATGCAGAGGAAGAAGCATCAGAATAATGTCAGGCCTATCCACACAAATCTGGCAAGTCAGAAGGCCCTGGCAAGACATATTCAGGGTAAGAAATGAGAATGAACATGCAGCCAAGAATGCTTTTTCCAGCAAGGCTGGCATTCAGAATGGATGGAGAGATAAAGAGCTTTCAAGACTGGCAAGATTTAAAAGATTATATGACCACCAAGCTGGCACTACAGGAAATATTAAGAAGTTTTTTTTTTTTTTTTAAGATGAAAGAATTCAAGAGTGGCAAAGGACAGAAATTTCCAGAGACAATCTACAGAAAGAAGGACTTCACAGGCAACAGGATGCCAATAAAAATTTATCTTTCAATAATTACCTTCCACTTGAATGGCCTAAAAGCTCCCATAAACCCACACAGGGTACATACTGAATCAAACAGTAGGACCTGTACATATGCTCTCTACAGGGGACACTTGTGGTACCTAAAGATACATCCAGATGGCACGTGAAGGCATGGGGAGCCATCTTCCATTTTAAGGGGCCTGAAAAGAAAGTTGGGGTGGTGATTCTCATATTAGATAAGTTAGATCTTTAGCTAAAGTCTGTAGTCAGAGATACAGAATGACACTACATCATTCTTCAAAGGTATATCCTCCAAGAAGATCTAACAGCTGTAAATATTTATGCCCTTGGCATGGGCGCAAACAACTACATAAGCCAACTCTTAATCAAAATAGAGTCATACTGATATGAATAATCTCATTGTAGGGTATCTTAACACACCACTCTCATCAGTAGACAGATCATCTAAGTGGAAAATCAACACAGAAACAAGATCTTTGACATATTAGACCAGATGGTGCTCATAGATATATACAGAACATTCCACCCTCAAACAACAGAATATTCTTCTTGAGCACACCTGGAACTTTCCTCAGAATAGATCACATACTAGGTTACATGTCAGGGCTCAACTGATACCAAAAGATTGAGAATGTTCCCTACATATTCTCTGGTCACAATGCTTTGAATCTGGAACTCACCCACAAGAAAATGTTTGGAAGGAATTCAAACACTTGGAAACTAAGGACTGTCCTTCTTAAGAATGTTTGGATTAACCAGGAAATCAAAGAAGAACTTCAACAATTCATGGGAACCAATGAGAATGAGGACACATCTGTCTAAAACCTATGGGATATGGCAAAGGCAGTCCTTAGTACTGTTAAGGGGGATACATAGCTGTCCAAGCCCACTAAAAAACAAAACAAAACAAAACAAAACAAAACTCAAATACACCAACTCCCTTCACACTTTAAATAACTGGAAAATTAACAACAGATTATGCCAAACACATGCAAAGGCAGGGAACAAATCAAGATTAAAGCAGAGATCAATGAGTTAAAAACTAGAGATACAATAGAGCACATAAATGAAAATAGAACGTGGTTCTTTGAAAATATCAGTAAGATTGATGAACCACTGGCCAAACTATTCCAAAAGAAAAGAGAGATGTCACAAATTAATAAATTTATGAATGAAATAGGAGATATCACGACTAACACCAAGGAAATAGAAACAAACATCAGAAATTATGATCGACAAATATATGCCAATAATAATAATAATAAGTTAAGCAACCTAGAAGAAATGGAAAATTACTCAGCCTTAGAAAATGATGGTATTTTTGTCCTTTGGAGCATGGATGGACCCAGAGTTCATACACTAAAGGGAAATAGGTAAGACAGGAAGGACAAACACTATAGGATTTCACTCTGAAAATCAAAACAAATGAATAAACAAACAAAAAGTAGAATCAGAATATCAATATAGATAACAAAGACATGGTTCTCATAAGGGTGGTGAGGGGGAGCATGGAACAAATAGGTGAAGGGTTGTAGGAGCCACAGTCTTCCCACTGTGGGTTGAATGATTCATGGAGATTAAAGGCACAGCATAGGGAATATGATTAATTGTATTGGAATAGTGACTCTGGTGATGGATGGTAGTTACACTTGTGGTCATTCTAAGGTAAAAACTTATCCAATAATTATAATGATCACCTGAAGTTAACAAACTATTGTGTATCAACTATGTTTAAAAAAATTATAATGAGTGAGAAAATACACATATATAAAAGGAATGGGTTTGCCTGAGAGTGACTGAAACCTAAAGGCAATCCAGCTGGAATTATCCTCACTCCACAAGTCTAGGTGTGAAAGGTATCTGGTCTCTTGGGGAGACCCCGCTCTTCCCTTCTGCGGTAATTTACTGCTAGTTCACTACTTTGCAGGTTTCTGTCTCAGCTTCTGTTTCCAGCTTTTTCCTGTGTGACTCTTTGGTTGTTGTTCAATCCAAGGCCACATTCTCTTCTTCTCTTCATGGTGCACACAGGGAAGCCCTTCTACTCCTGTTTTCTGAGATTACCTCTCTTCTCTTCTTCTCTCCCCTGAGCCCTAGAGACTGTGTATCTGCATGGAGATGAGAAATTTCCATCTGGCAGCTCATTCTTTCAACAGGTAATTTATGGGAGTTTCCTATGTGCTGATGGGGAAGAGCTCATCTCTTGTTGTCAAGAATGCTCCTGACAACATTATTTTTCCTTTATGTTTCAGGGGTACAAATTAGTGATGGCTCAGTAGCATAAAATACCTAGTGCTCATTTCATCAAATTCCCTCCATAATGCCCATCCCCCAGTTACCCCATATCCCAGCTACCTCCTCTTCAGCAACCCTCAGTTTGTTCCATAGTGTTGAGTCTCTTATGGTTTGCCTCCCTCTCTATATGCATCTTGTTATATTTTTTCTTCCCTTCCCCTATGCTCACTGGTTTAGTTTCTTATAAAATGCTTATGGGAGAAATAACATGGCATTTGGCTTTCTGTGAGTAACTTCTTTCCCTTAGCATTATTCCCTCTAGTTCCATCCTCATCCTTACAAATGAAAATATTTCAGTTTTTTAGTCACTGAGTAATATTCCATTGTATCTGGGTACCACACTCTTCTTTATCCAGACTTTTAAGAAGTTCTGATTTTGCACCCAGCTGTTTATAATACTTTATGATATCTTTTTTAAGCAGACTTCCTCTACTCCACGGTATCCTCGGCTATACCACACCAGATTCAAGTCTCCATCCTCCTGCCTTCCCACTGGAGGTAATTTTTCTACTTGTAGGCTTGCAGCATTTATATGATCACACCTTTGATTGATTTATTAAGTGTTCAGAATGATTTGATATGTATGTACTTGTATTTGAGGGAGGAGAAAAATTTAATTCTTCCAAATAGAATTTTCTGATTGAATGTTGGACATGAAGACAGTGAACCTGGTGACAGGGTGGAATTTGTTGTCCCCCTTCTATGAGAGCTGAATGTCACTGGGATATTGGCAAGCAGATACTTACTGGTGACACAGCTTCATCCCTTCCAGGTTGAGGTTTAGTGTGAGAAGATGTACTAAACATAATGCCTACCATTTTCTCCCCTGATATTTAAGCTTTGATGGATGAGCTGAGAGTAGCATATTCTCTATTGCCATGTTGTCTGATGTGCATACAACAGTGACCTTTCATGGGGTATAATGGCCCATGTCCTCTTTAATATACATGTCAAGTGTTTTAAATCAATGGTGACTCTGTGTTGCACATTTACCTTTGTAGTGTTTGAGCCTTTCAGCCTCACTAATGACCATCACTATAAATATAATCCAAATATAAAATTTAATTCATTTTGAATTATAGTTTACCTCTTTTCCTTTCAAACATGGTTTCTAGGTGATGATATCAGTGAGGGGTGTCACTAAGAAAACCATCAGTAATTGGGCAGCAGAGCTACCTGTTTGTTCATCACCAGAATGCACTTGATCTTAGCCAAAAGGCCGAGAAGTGATGTTCATCACCAGAATGAACCCAATCTGAGAAATCCCTGGTGATTGGCCAGGGCATAATGCTGACATCACATGGTGACATCACTAAAAGAAGTCATGGTGATGTCCTGGGGCAGTTATAAAAGCTTGGAAACAACCCAGGCTGCAGTGAGAAGAAGGGTGGTGGTTCAGTCACAGCTCTTCCTGCTCTTCCTTGACATCTCTGCCCTATTTCCTGCCCTTCCCATGGAAAGCCCTCTGTTCACTCTTCGTGCCCTGGGCCTCTCTCCAATACACTACAGATCATCTTCATGTTAGTACCGGCGGGAGTTGGTGGTATAGTGGTGAGCATAGCTGCCTTCCATGTTAGTACCTACATTTTTGCTCCTCTGTGGTTTGATGAGTCCTCGAACCCATACACAGCATCTCCTAGACCAATTTCACAAGATGAGGCTGGGCCTGTTCCTCAGGGAGAAATTCTCATTTGGCACGTAGGAGTGGGACACTTACTATCAGAATTCCATGGATTCTCAGCCAGCTGAGTACCACACCTCTGGGGTCACTGATGTCCATGTCGTAAGGGAACAATAGGCACACTACTACTATGGAGCCCTCCAGCCTGGCTCAGCACAGAGCACGTGAATGCTCTGAACATCCAGCTGACCCAGATGTGCATAGTGTATGGAATGTCTGGAGACATCCGGCAGAGAGGGAATTTTACGAAACATGTAGGTCCTGGGAAAGGGAATCACCACATCTCTGTAGGAAGTGTTAGTGATTGTAGCACTGGATCTCAGTCCATGGACTGTCTGAAACAGCTCCTCAGTGGACAAAATAATTCCCCAGACACCTGGCTAACCCAGAGCCCACAGACCATCAATCTTCAAACACAGCCTAACAAAGAGAAATTCAGGCCTCCAAACAGAGCACCTGCCAGAAACCTAAGGACTGGGAGGCTTCCAATGCCATTTGACACTGGCCAGATGAATCACACAGAACTGTGTGTACAAGGAGACTCCATACCTCAACTTAGCCAGCCAAGTTAAGCACAAGGAAAGTAAGCCCAGAGAATAGGCTTGCTGAGAGCCAAGAAACCATGAGTCCAGCATCACACCTCTGTATGAGGAAAATGATTCAACTCAACAGAAGCATTACTATTGGCATTTGTACCCAGTGTATAAAAATTCAGCTCTCCACTAGGCTAAGCATGCACACTGACAGCAGACTCACCATGTGCCCTCGGACCTGGAGACAAACTCAGCTGTCAGATTTGCCAAGTAGGCACCTGGTAAGCAGGTGCACCATGGGCCATTGGAACTTGAAACCAACAACTCAGCTCTGTGCTCAAGCAACGAGGAATGTTGATAGCAGGCTTACCATGGGAACTTGGATCAGTAGACAAAAAAAATCAGCTCTGTGCTAGGCAGGCATGATGAATGTGGTTTCACCATATACCCTTGGATCTGGAGACCAAGAGCTGAGTTGTCTGATAGACCTAACAGGTACCTGGATGGCAATTTCACTGTGTGCCCTTGGACCTGGAGACCAAAAATGTACCTCTGCACCTGGGCAAGAAGGCACCTGGACAACGAGTCCAGTATGTTTCCTTGGAAACAGATCCTTTCTTCTCCCCAGAGTACAGGATACTCAAACACTGGGCTTTCCAGCTGGCATCAGATTAGAAGACCTCCAAACATGCTCAGCATTGCACCAATTTATCCAACGCAGCCATGGAGACCTGGGAGCCTCCAAACCATGAGCACTCCATCCCAGGATAGCATGGGACTATGAAGATACCCAGACACAAACTTGACCCAAAAATCTATGACTGCATGCTTTTCACCTCTGCAGAGAAGTGATAATTCAAGTATCTTCTCATTTTGGATTTACTTTAGCCTGAGGTCCTTGTGGCCTGCTCTCTGTGCATTATTCATTTTGGGTGTAGTACTCCTCCTGAGAAGAAAACTACAACAAGCCTTAGGAGATGAAACAGTCCATGGTTTGAAGTGCTTTGTATTCTAACTTATGGCAGGAAATGAAGGGGGGCAATGGGAGGAAGTTGTGGAGGAGACCTAGGCCCCGAACACTGTGTGGAATCATTGGCTGAATTTCTCCAGTTGAAGGAGAAGTGTTAAGTCCTCAAGGGAGAAATGGAGGCCTTAAAGCAAGAAGCCAAGCAGTGCACTGAGAAGCTGGCTCAGCTCCATGAGGTGGATATTTTCTTCATTCAAATAAAGGACTTCCTGGGTGTTTTTGCCTTACATGCAGTGCCCAAGGGTTAATGTCTGTGAACCTAAGCACTGTGACATATAATGGGAGATGGGAAATAAACACCCATCTCCCTGATTGATGGTAAGGTATGAATTTGAATATTATGCAAATAAACCATTTAATTTTTTTTTAAGATTTCAGAAAAAAAAGCCCAGAATTGATTATTTCTAAATAACTGATTTACAAGAAACAACCCCTGGTTGATTGTAAAGTGCAGGCTATCTGAGATTCACTACTATCCTTTATGATCCATCACATTCTCTTGAGGTTGGGATCTCCATGACTCTGAAAATATGTCAGTTAAGTATGCAGAGTTGACACTGAGGATAACCTGCCTGTCTTCATCAACAGGTTCACACGAACTGTTCTCTAGAAGGAAAGCAGAGGACCAAAGTTCAACAACATCGGAAGGAATAGAGAATCTGTGTGTCTGTTCACACGTATTTCTGCCTAAAGCGTTGGCATAGACCATTTTTCAGATTTTTTTGTAAATATGAGGTTGGCACTGATGTTATTGTTTCAGACTGTGGCCAGGAAAACAGCTGTTGGTCCAGGACAGATTCATCTGTGATGCAGCCCTTGGAAGAACAAATGTGACAAGACCAGGCCAGAAGGGTAGGGCGACTCGAGAGGAAGGGAGCAATTGCCTGTCTCTGGGCAAGTAGGTTTGGGGTCAGGGCAAGAGGCAGAATGGTATGAGTGGCCAGGCTGGTGGGCTCCCTTCTGACCAAAGAAACACTGCATAAATTGAGGAGACATGAGGGATTCACACTGGGTGCTTTATGTGCATGAGTGTTTGCACAGAGTAAGGCACAGTGGGAGAGAGCTGGAACAGGTGCACCCTGGAAACTGTAGGGTTGGCTTGGATATGGATAATGGGGCCACTTTAAAGAGGCAGTGCTGGCCTTCTGATAAATTGGATACTGGAGGTCAGAATGGAGTTGGAAGTTGAGATTCCTGGCTGCCCGTCCTGGGTTATGGTCCATCTTAACTCCAGGGATGTGGAGTGGGAGTGCAGGAGGGGTGCATTGATCTGGTGTCTACATTTGACTCCAACTGAGATTGTATGGGAAGTGCCTACAGCTATGGCTCCTGGGCTGAGCTCAGTAATGACAGTGTGCTCACGGCACCTGGACATTCACAAATGGGAACCATGAGGAGGTTTCCTCTGGGGTTTGAAATGAACTTCAAGGGATCTTGGAAAGTGGGAGGCTTGCAACCATAAGATGGATGATGTCTGAGATAATTTGAGGGTGCTGTTTCCAGGAGCCCATGAGGAGGCTGGGAGAGTTCAGATTGCTTAATTGTAAGGGTGTAATGGGCTTCTTATGTGATCATAGCACTCGGATACTCCTGGGATTAGCTGCTCAGACTATGCTCACCATTCCTTTGGTTCCACAAACATCAAGCCTCTGGGTGACCCGGCACCCTAGAGCTGCTCACCCCTTTAGTCCACATTCCTTCATATGGAAAATTAGGGCAACTTTTGTAGGAGTTGATAGTGTGAGCAGGAAGCAGGAGAAGTCATGTTTGGAGGGAGAATTTACATGGGCAGGGACAGATGCAGTCTAGAGGAAGGAGGGAACATGGAGTGGTAGACCGTGAACCAGGTCTTTTTCCTGGCCTTTTCACCCCAAAGACAAAATGTCAGCTTTGGCAAGGTAATGTGTTAAATGACTCTGTCCCATACCCAGCCTTCACTGCCCCTTTGGGCTATAGGGAATCAAAGGACAGCATCTGCCAAGTCACAGACCAGCACCAGACCCATCCTGCCTCCTTCACTATTGCTTGACACCCACACCTTAAGGCTTTGGGGTCTTTAGGGACATTTGGAACTCCAGTGACCCAGGGTGGGAATGCTAGACTTAGGGGTGTACTGACAGAGCACTACTACAGATAGGGAGGGAGGTAGAGATGTAGATTTATAGATACCAGAAACCTCAGGTATTCCAGAAAGTCCCTTCACAGAGGCAATCTTCACCCATATTCGCTGCTTCCATTTTTTTTCAGCAGTTACAAATGAATCTGAAGTGAAAAATTGTGCACATGTTTCATGGCATCTCAAATTTTCATTCTCTGGGTCCAGTGCTAGCTAGATTATAGGGTTTATGTTTTGCTTCTGTAGAACCTATCAAATGGTCTTACCAGAATAACTCTTCCATTTACCTTTCCACCTTCAATGTAGGCAAGCTGGCTCTTTCCAACATTTGATATTTGTCATGTGTTTTATATTAACCAGCTATCCTAAAAGAATGGTTATATTGATAACTCATTCAGGTTTTCATTTGCTTTTTTTTTCATGGTAGATAATTTGAAGATTTTTTTTCTTATGCTTATTTGTCATCTGCAAGTTCTTTTAGGTGTAATGTCTGTCCATGTCTTTCTGTCCATTTTGGTTTAGATAGTTTGTATTTTTTTCCTATTAAATATTGGGTGTTCTTTACATGCTTCCTATAGAAATTCTTTGTCAGATATGTGGTTTGCAAACATGTTCACCTAGTCTATAACTTGTATTTTTGTGATCCTAATATGAACAATGTTTGTAATAGAGGACAAGTTTTCAGTATTGGTAAAGTCCTGTTTATCAAATGTTTTCTTTTATGCACTGTGTTTTTAGTGCTGTGATTAAGAACCCACCAATCCCAAGGTCCTGAAGATATTCTCCTGGGCATCCTTTTTTAAAGTTTTATACTTTCATGCTTTATTTTAATCCAATGATGACATAAATTTGAGTTTGCTCTTTTAAAAGGGTGGAAGTTAGGTATAGGTACAGTTGAATTGCTTTGGTTTTGTTTCCATGCCAGTGGGTGTTTAATGGGTCTGAAAAAAAAATTTTTTAAACCTGTCGTTCTCATTACGTGTATTATTGTGAAAAATCAGTAAGTCATACTGGTATAGGTCTACTTCTGGATCCTTTCAACTCTTTCATTGATCATTTCCTCCACCAGACCTCGATGGAACATACTGATTGCTCCCATTTAATTCATTTTCTCCCCCTCCTCCTCCTTATTTTACTACATTTATAATATTTTTAACATCTTAAACTGATTTTATTCTTCTCAGTGTTCCAAGATTCATTATTTATGCACCACACCCAGTGTTCCATGCTAGAAAAACCCTCCTTAATAGCCAACACGAGGCTCACCCATCCCTCCACCCCCTCCCTTCAAAACCCTCAGTTTGTTCCTCAGAGTCCACAGTGTCTCATGGCTCCTACCCCCTCTGACTTCCACCAATTTAGTTTTCCTTTCCGTTTCCTAATGTCCTCCATGTTTTTTTTTTTTTTTTTAGATTTTATTTATTTATTTGACAGAGAGAGATCACAAGTAGGCAGAGAGACAGGCAGAGAGAGAGGAGGAAGCAGGCTCCTTGCTGAGCAGAGAGCCCAATGCGGGGCTTGATCCCAGTACACTGGGATCATGACCCGAGCCAAAGGCAGAGGCTTTAACCCACTGAGCCACCCAGGCACCCCTAATGTCCTCCATGTTATTCCTCATGCTCCATAAGTAAGTGAAGCCATATGATAATTGACTTTCTCTGTTTGACTTATTCCACACACAATATCCTCCAGTTCCAGCCATGTTCATACTAAAGTTGAGTATTCATCCTTTCTGATGGCTGCATAACATTCCATTGTATGTATGGTCCACTTCGTCTTTATCCACTTGTCTGCTGAAGGGCATCTTGGCTCTTCCCACAGTTTCGCTATTGTGGCTACTGCTGCTATGAATGTTGGGGTACAGACGGCCCTTCTTTTCACTACATATGTACCTTTGGGGTAAATAGCCAGTAGTGTAATTGCAGGCTCATAGGGTAGCTCTATTCTTATTTTTTTTGAGAAATCTCCATGCTGTTTTCCAAAGTGGCAGCACCAACTTCCATTCCCACCAACAGTGTAAGAGTGTATCCCTTTCTCCACATCCCCTCCAACACTGTTTCCTGTCCTGTTGATATTGGCCATTATAACTGGTAAAAGGTGGTATCTCAATGTGTTTTTTAAAAAGACTTTATTTATTTATTTATTTATTTATTTATTTATTTGACAGAGAAATAGAGAGACAGAGATCACAAGTAGGCATAGAGATAGGCAGAGATAGCGGGGGATGCAAGCACCCATCAAGCAGAGAGCCTGATTGCATTCCATCCCAGAACACTGAGATCGTGACATGATTTGAAGCAGAGGCTCAACCGATTGAAATACTCAGGTGCCTCTGAAGAGCCAAAGTAATATCATCTTGGGTAAAGGGAGCCATTTTATGCAATCCCCTAAGAAACCGGATTTGGTAATCCATCAAGGAACTGGTTTGGAAATCCCCTGAACCTGGTGACTAATTAAAAGTGCAGTTCAGCAACTGCAGCCGTTGAGTAAACAGCTGGCAAAAATGCCTTAGACAAAGTAGCCAATCCCCGATAGACAGCACAGCTTAAGCAACACCAACACCAATCCTGTAAAAGGTCACCTATACATGTGACTTTTGTGGTTTTTGTCTTTATAAGCAATGCTCAAAGAGGACTGGGCACCCTACTTCCTCCACCCGCTGGATCGGTGTGTTGGACGGGGGTCCGTGCCTGGGCATGCTCTCAATAAAGAAACCTTGTGCTTGCCTTCGGCTCCGTATCTCCATGGTGGTCTCATCAGGGGGTCTCGCGACCCTGGCACATCATTTGGGGGCTCGTCCGGGATCCCCTTGAGAACCCCGGACCCCGACCCGGAGGTTTCTTCCCAGCCGGCGGTGAGTGCACTAGTTGTCTGTCCTGCTTCTGTCTTTGGGTGTTACTTTTACTTTTGTACTTTGCAACTGTACTCTGAGTTCTATAATTTTTAACAGTTCATATGGTCCTGGCGGCCGTGCCAAAATGACCAAACTGTGGATCTCTGGGCGACGGCCCGGAGGCCCTTCTGAAAGGGGGGTCCACCCTCTGGAGGGCTTTGAGCCCTCAATCCATATTGGGTGATCCAGCATGTGGACCCCCCATCTGGAGGCTCAATCTGTACAATCTTTGCTATCTCCTCTCCAGGGAGCGGAAGGGAAGGTCTTTGGTCAGATACAGACAGAATAAGGCCTGTGTCTGGCCGGGGACCTCTGTCTCTGCTTCTGAAAACACGTCCTTGTTGGGTCCCTCTGGTCATTTTGTCTATTGTCTGTCTATTGATTATTCTTACTGTGACTGAACTGACGTGGACTGTAACCATGGGACAGGTTCCTTTCTCCTCTCTAGATCTCTGTCTGGCGCATTGGAGCAACATGAAAGTGGCTGCCCAGAATCAGAGTGTGGAAATCAGTAGAGACAAATTTAACACCTTTTGCAGGTCCGAATGGCCGACCTTCAACGTCGGATGGCCAGCGGAGGAAACCTTTGATGGTGGCCTGATCAAGGCAGTGGAAGACATTGTCTCCCACCCCAGGAGTGGCCCCCCTGACCAAATACCATATATTGTTACCTGGCGAGGGCTGATTGGAAACCGCTCCTCCATGGGTGACCCCTTTCTTGCCTGCTAAGGCTAAGATCTTGGCAGCCAAACCTAGACGCCCCCAAAACCCAAAATCACCACCCATCTTCCAGAGCAAAACTCCCAAAGAGGATCTGTTTCCGCCCCCGTACGCCCCTCCTCAAGAAGTCCTAGGAGCCCCAGCTGCCGCCGCCACAGGCACAGGGGCAAGAGAAACCGAGCCAGGCCCAGAGCACCCGGAGCAGATGGGGAGTAACTCCCCAACCCCAAAACCCTGCGGTCTCCAGCTCAGTGGCCCACCCTCTGAGACATGCAGGCCCACCGGATGAGGCCAGTAACCAACCCTATCATTACTGGCCCTTCACCACTAGTGACCTCTATAACTGGAGAGCCCAAAATGCCCCTGTCTATGAAAATCTGTGTGATCTGACTAATCTTCTAGAAACTGTCCTTTTTACTCATCAGCCCACTTGGGATGATTGCAAACAGCTACTCCAGATCCTTTTCACTACGGAAGAGAGGGACTGCATTTTCAGAAGCCTGCAAACTAGTCCCGGGGCCCACGGGAGTCCCCACCACTGACCTAGCTATCATAGATGGGAGCTTCCCAACCACATGGCCAAACTGGGACTACAATATGGCAGAAGGTAAGGAGAGGCTCAAAGTCTATCGCCAGTCTCTGTTGGCGGGTCTCAAGGCGGCTGCTCAGAAGCTGGCCAATATGAGTAAAATATATGACGTTAGACAGGGGCCTAAGGAGAGTCTGGCAGCCTACCTGGAATGCCTACAGGACACCTTCAGGTGATATACCCCCTATGATCCTGAGGCTCCAGAGGCGTGGTTGACCCTCACATTCACTTTTGTGAACCAGGCAGCCACTGATATAAAAAAGAAACTCCAGAAACTAGACAGATAAGGGGAAAGGGATATCAGAGATTTGCTGGCAGTGGCTGAGAGGGTATACAATAGTAGGGACAGTGCAGAAGAAAAGGAACTCAAAAAGGAGAAAAGACAGGAAAAGTCCTTAGCGTGTGTCTTAGAAGCCCAACAGGAAAAACATAGCCGAGACCTGGCAAAAGTCCTGGCCATGTCCAATCATAAAACTTGCTCCAGAGCCATGGGTCACTTGCTACAGACAATCAGCAACCTAGGATACCAAGCCTCTGCCAAAAAGTCCCAGATCTGTCAACAGCGGGTAATGTACCTGGGGTACATTTTAGAAGGGGGCAAAAGGTGGCTGTCAGATGCCTGGAAGGAGACTGTGTTAAAAATTCCCACACCTACCTCTGTGAGGCAGGTTAGAGAGTTCCTGGGCACCGCTGGGTTCTGTCGCCTCTGGATTCCTGGGTTCACTGAGGTGTCTAAGCCCTTGTATGATGCTACCAAGGAGAAACAGGACTTTGTCTGGACATAAAATGAGCAGCAGGCCTTTGACATCCTAAAAAGGTGACTCTTGGAAGTCCTGGCCCTCTGGTTGCCGGACGTAACTAAACCCTTCCACCTATATGTAGATGAACATAAAGGAATAGCCAGAGGTGTTCTCACCCAGATGTTAGGCCTATGGAAGAAACCTGTGGCCTACCTGTCAAAAAAAAAAAAAACCAAAAACTGGACCCTGTAGCTGTAGGATGGCCATCTTGCCTCCAAATTATCGCAGCCATGGCTTTGTTGGTTAAGGATGCAGATAACCTGACCCTAGGGCAAAACCTCATCATAGCCACACCCTACGCCCTAGAAGGAGTCTTAAAGCAACCACCGGATGGCTGGTTAAACAATACACAGATGACTCATTATCAGGCCCTGCTTCTTAACCCTTCCAGAGAATTCCCACTACTCTGAGGAGGACATTACTTGGATTAAAACTCTGCCTATGACTCAATATTTAGAAGGATGGTGGTGAACTGATGACTGTAAAATAATATTGCCCAAACAGCTTGGTCTCAAAATTCTTACCAAAATTCACCGAACCTCCCATCTGGGCATCCGTCAGATGCAGGACTTACTAAGACATGCAAGGGTAAAAATACAAGAGGGAAACCAAGCCATCGAATACCTGGTTAATAATTGCCAGGCCTGTCAGATGACAAATGCCTACCCCAATGCCAAAAATCCTGGATCCAGACTGCGGGGGAAAAAGCTAGGAGCATATTGGGAAATTGACTTCACTGAAATCAAACCTGGAAAACATGGCTACAAATATCTATTAGTTTTTGTAGGTACTTTCTAAGGATGGACAGAGGCGTTCCCGACCAGGCACAAAACTGCTCACGCCGTGGCTAAAGTACTATTAGAGGAAATAATGCTAAGGTATGAGTTTCCAGTAATGATAGGGTAAGAGAATGGCCCAGCTTTCATCTCCCAGGTAAGTCAGGGATTAGCCACCGTATTGGGGATTGATTGGAAATCACATTGTGCATACAGACCCCAAAGTTCAGGACAGGTAGAAAGAATGAACAGAATTCTAAAAGAATCCTTAACCAAATTAGCCTTAGAGACTGGTGCAGACTGGGTGTCTCTCCCCCCCTTTGCTTTATATAGGGTGCGAAATTCACCTTATCAGATGGGCTTAACCCCCTTTGAAATCATGTTCGGGACCCCGCCCCCTATTGTTCCTAACCTTCAGTCCGAGGTTTTAGCTGAAATAGGTGACCAGGATGCCCTCAAATCCCTCCAGAGGCTTCAGAAAGACCACAAACATGTCTGGCCCAAACTTCAAGCCTTATATGAGTCTGGTCCCCCTCCCGAACCCCACATGTTCCGACCGGGGGACTAGGTCTTTGTTCGTTCACCATCACCACGGGACCCTGGAGCCTCAATGAAAGGGACCATTCGTCATCATAATGACCACACTGACCACCCTAAACATGGACGGCATGGGGACATGGATCCATTACTCAATAAAAGTTCATGATTGAACTTGTCACCAGACATAGGGGGGGAATGAAGAGCCAAAGTAACGCCATCTTGGGTAAAGGGAGCCATTTTATGCAATCCCCTAAGAAACCGGATTTGGTAATCCATCAAGGAACTGGTTTGGAAATCCCCTGAACCTGGTGACTAATTAAAAGTGCAGGTCAGCAACTGCAGCCGTTGAGTACACAGCTGGCAAAAATGCCCTAGACAAAGTAGCCAATCCCCGATAGACAGCACAGCTTAAGCAACACCAACACCAATCCTGTAAAAGGTCACCTATACATGTGACTTTTGTGGTTTTTGTCTTTATAAGCAATGCTCAAAGAGGACTGGGCACCCTACTTCCTCCACCCGCTGGGTCGGTGTGTTGGACGGGGGTCCATGCCCGGGCATGCTCTCAATAAAGAAACCTCGCCCTTGCATTTGGCTCTGTATCTCCATGGTGGTCTCATCGGGGGGTCTCACGACCCTGGCACATCACCCCTCAATGTGGTTTTTTTTTTTAAGATTTTATTTATTTATTTGACACAGAGAGAGATCACAAATAGGCATAGAGGCAGGCAGGGGGGGGGTTGACTTGAGCCGAAAGCATAGTCTTTAACCCACTGAGCCACCCAGGTGCCCCTATCTTCTCATTTAAAAATATAAATTTCAGAGTGTCTGGGTGGCTCAGTTGGTTGAACATCTGACACTTGATCTCAGCTCAGGTCTTGATTTCAGCATGGTGAGTTCAAACCCCACCCTGGGCTCCATGCTGGGCATGAGGCCTGCTTAATTTTTAAAAAAAAATATAAACATAAATATATTATGTAGCCATGCTTTCCCTTTCGTTGATAAATAGTGGCTTAATATATCCCCTTTTTTTTTACATTTTATTTATTTATTTGAGAGACAAAAAGAGAGTGAGGGAGGAGCTGAGGGAGAAGGACAAGCAGACTACACCCTCAGTGCAGAGCCTGACATGGGGCTTAATCTCAGGACCCTGAGGTCATGACCTCAGCAGAAACAATAGTAGGACACTTAGCTGACTGAATCACCCAGACTCATCCCCACTCTCATTTCAGGGCTCTTGCACCCTATCCTTTTTTTTTTTTTCTTTTTTAACTTAAAAGCACTCACATTACAGGAAGAGCTTCCTCCTTCCCTTCTCTGGTGGCACATCTCTCTATTGTATGGCTGAGCCATAACTTCTGGAACCCATCCCCTGCTCACAGTTGTTCCCAGTCTTATGCTGCAACAAAGAGTGCTGCTATGAACAGGTTAAGTCTTTCTCTATTTTTGTGAATGTGTCTTTGGGATAGATTCTGAGATTTGGGATTGCTGTGTCAAAGGACAAATTCTTGATTGCTCTCGCTAGATGTTGCTAGATTTCCTCCCTCAGTTCGAACCATTTTCAACATCAACATGTGGAAGTATCTGTTTCCTCACTAATTGATTGTGTTGTCAAAAGGTTGGCTTTTTGCTGGTTGAAAAAGGGTATCTCAGAGCAGTTTGCCTTTCCATTTGGGGAGGGTTTCGATGTCCCAGAGTAAGCAGTCCTTTCCTTATTTGGACTGGGACTGTCAAAGTCCCAGTCAATCCCCTCTGTCCCTGTGAGTGACCATCAGACTGGGGTGGAACTGTTGAGCACAGATGGAACTTCTGGGTTTGTTTTTATTAAATTGTGTTCCTAAAGCCCATCTGCAGTTCTTATCCCTGCATGTTACCTCATGGAAGTGACTGTTCATTGTAACATGCTACCAGAAAATGGTGCCTGAGGCTCAGGATCCCAAGGAGAGCAGGGCCTCCCAGGGTCTGGAAAGATGGAAAGAGCCTTATGGACAGTTAGATGACTCCATCTTGGGAGGCTTCCCATGGAGTCATGCCAGGACCCGGTTTTAGTGAGGAGTGTCACTATCTCGGGTTTTCCTGCTATTCCAGCTGCAGGGTGATGGGATGGCTCCCCTTGCTTGCTGCTGGATGGCAAGTACACCTTAGAAAGGGTGGTAGAGAAGGGGAATACTGGCAAGGGTCTTGTCTACTGTGAGGAGGTGGTCCAGCAGGCAAAGCCAGGACACACAATGGGGAGATCTTGTGGGCTGTGGTATTTTCATGAACAGAGCACCTTCTACTTTATCTACCCCAGTCCACCTCTGCAGTCTTCTTCCCTTTCTACAAAAATACCTGGGTCCCAAATTTTCCATGCTCTGGTCCCTCAGACATCTATTTGCAAGGAGATTGCCTCTTGGAATGTGATGTTTGGGTCCTATGGAATGCTGTGATTGCTGTGAGAGTGTTGTGAGGTGGGAGCAGGATGATTGCCCATATGATGGTGGAAGTTCCAAGCCAAAGTGATTGTGCTGGAGGTCCCTGGACTTGATGGGCTCTACATGGGTGGAGACCTTCTGGAGTAGAGGCCCACTAACCCAGATGGCAGGACTGGGAGTATTGCGGTGAAGTTACAGCCACCCAATGGGTCAGTCCCCAGGACTTTGGTTCAGCTAGGAGATAGCATCTCATATAGTGGCATAGCTGGTAGGAAATGAGAAGAGGTCCTGTCTGAGATTTACTCTGATTTCGGTCTTTAAAAGGCCATTTCATATGAGGAGCAATATGGTAGATGGAAAGACTGGAGATGTCATGATTCCATGCCTTGCCATGTCATGATGGTGATGTTGGGGTTTTTGGTCAGAAGTTATTACTGAAGGAATTTTAAGCGAGATGGCATTGCAATTAGGTTATATCAGAGTCACTAAAAGGTGAAAAATGTGTCAGTATAATTTTTCTTCCTGCTGCTAGCCAGCCAGCATACCTCCACTGGGATAGGCCTGCATAAAAGGACTGAAGTGGGAGGTTGGAGGCGGGTTATCCAAGGAGGTGGGCAGCTAGGAGCAGCAACTGCCATTTCAGATACAAGACAAATTATTGCCTAATTCTTTTTTTTTTTTAAGATTTTTATTTATTTGAACAGAGAGAGAGAGCACAAAAAGGCAGAGCAACAGACAGGTGAAGAAGAATAAGGCTCCCCACTGAGCAGAAAGTCCAATATGGTGCTCCATCCCAGGACTCTGGGATCATGACCTGAGCCAAAGGCGGATGTTTGATGGACTGAGCCACCCAGGCACCACATATTGGCTGATTCTTGATCCATGTGCATTTGCTTTGTCTCCAGGAGGCCCAGGTTTTTTTTTTTTTTTTTTTTTTTTTTTTTTTAATCAATTTTCCTGAGAAGTCTTGAGGTACTTGGGAGGTTTAAACTTAAACAGGATATTTATTTTGTGTTTTCACTTTGGATGATGACACTAAAATATTTTTGGTCAGTAATGAATTTGAAAAAAAAATAACTCTATGTATGTATTTACAAATTTTTCTCCTTCCCTGCCTTCTAAGCAAGATGGTGGTTTTGCAGATTTTACCCTGGTCTTCTCACGAGCTGATCAGAGGTGTTGTGTGAAGGGGAGGCTTGGAGGTGGACCTGACAGGTTGACTTAGTAGATGGTGAAGGATCAGGCAGCTGCCCTTGCAAGAAGAGTAGAGACAGAAAAGGGTGAGGGGTTGGAGTGGTGGGCGAGGAGATGACGTCATCACAGTGCTGAGGGCTTTCAGAAGTAATTGTTAAGAGTGTTACATACTTTGTGCTGATTATAGCACCCTGGACAAGATATGACTCCACTGGGTGTTGGTTTTCAGAAGAAAATGAGCTTTAGAGAGGTATTGTGATTTGCTTGAGGTCACATGGCTGGAGTGTCAGGGCTGGGGACTGAATGCATGTCTGGCTCTGTCTGACCCAAAGCCCAAGGTCAGCTACTGTCTCCCAAATGAGGCAAAGATCTAAGGGGGCCTTGGCCTGCTCGATGTGCTAGGTAACCCCACAAAAGAAAATCCCAAAGAGAAAATAAATCTCCTTAAGTCATCTTTAGTATGGAAGCAGACTTGAATTCCCATGTGAAATGAAAGCACAGGGCATATATTCCAAGCAGAAAAATATCTATAAACAGTTAAAGGTTAATGCATCTTAGTGAGGCTCCAGCCAGATTTAAAAAGTGCAAATCTTGCCAGACCAAAGTTTTTGTGTTCTTGGGGCAGAATTATACAGTGAGGGATGGAAGGGAGGCAGGTAGTCAAACACACATTGGTTTCCAGGAACCATGTGACCTGGTCCTCTGAGGACCACCCTGAGTGCAAATATAGAGCAAGGCTGTGCTGACCTGGGGCTAGGGAGATGTAGCCTCCCAGGGAAGGATGTCAGTGATGGGGCGGGCAGGCCAGGACCCCCAATCACCTCAGGGCTGGCCTTAAGGCCTCTATCTACTGCCTGTCCCCTTAGAAGCACTGGAGGGTGAATAGGCTTTTTAGGCAGCTGGTAGAAGTTTTGTGCTTCCAAAAGAAGGAAAAATAGGCCAGGAGCTCTTTGATTTAGGGACAAAAAACCCATTCCAAACTGCATTATAATAATCTGTGTGAAGACCCATCCATCTCATCTGTGAAATTCCTTCATGATCTCCCCTGCCCACTGCCCCTGAACTGGCAGAACCTAGTGCAATAACACACCTGGATTTTAGAGTCAGACTGCTCTTGAATTCCAGGCTCACCATTTCCTAGCTGTGTGATCTTGGCCAAGTCACTTGATGTATCTGAGCAATCGCCTTGTAGCGTAATTTTGAGGATCTGGGAACATACTCCCTCAATAAATTCTAGTTTCCTTATCTTCCTTGTCATCTGAGGTCCTTGAACATCTAGCCTCAACACTTAATGTATTTTCCCAGCCCAGTCTGTATCCTTTCCCCCTGCAGTCCATCCGTCCCATGTCATCTTTCTTCTTTGGCACTGGTGGCTTTGTCTCCCAAACCCTCCCAGCCCAGCCTTATTCCCCTATGTCTCCTGGCCCAAATATATTCCTTCTTCCCTTCTCCTGGATTCTGAGAGATTCTGGGCTCAGAGTTTGTCACCAAAGCATTATCCATCTCTTTATTTCTATAAATGATGTGTGATAATCAATTTCAGGGACTCAGTCACCACAGAGAGACACAGCCGTTTGCAGGAACACATTGTTCATGGTATGTTCTATGGGTGGATAAAAACAGGTTGTCTGTACAGGGGTGGATTTATGGGGGATGGGTTTTACATCCTATTCTCATACCAGGACAACCGTGCTAGCCACTGAGAAGCTCTCGCAACGTCCTGGCAAGTGTCAGTACAGGAATCCCACCACAGTGTCACTGTCCTGCCCATCTGTGCCCACCCAACATGCTCTGTTCCTCCAGGCTGGCTGGGGGCTGGCTGAAAATAGTTGTCCAATTTTCCCAGCACCATTTTTTGAGGAGATGAATAAAAAATAATAATAATGATGATGGATTCCGGTCTCACATTGAGTTTTTCCATACATTATGAGTTTATCTTTGTGTATGGTGAAAGACAATGGTCAAGTTTCATTAAGCAATCTGCCTCTGGTTTCTTCATCTGTAGAATTGGGGACGATGACCACACCGACCCCTGTGAGCTGCACTGAGGATTAGTGGAGTGACTTAGCACTGGCCCATCCACAGAAAGGGCCCAGTCAGCATTAACAGTTTTTCTGTGAATGGTGAGCTCATTTAATTCATCCTTATATCCTTAGTTCTCAGGAACTGCTTACTTAAAATCCACTGAATTCAGGAACGATGGAAGGGCTGGACCAATAAAAACATTTAATTCTGGTCCTCAGTACTTGCTGATGATCTCAGAGACTCACCTGAGTCTTCTTAGGATCTAGCTGGACTCTGTGTTTCCATTATTGTCTGCTTTGGTTTTGATAAGCTTCAAGTCTGAGGATTCACTCACAGTTAGTCTGGAATCTTGCACTGTACTGAGGTAGATGTGAGTCCCACCTCTACTTTCTAGCTGTAGGAGTCTGTGGATGTTACTGACCCTTTCTAACTGTAGGAGTCTGTGGATGTTACTGACCCTTTCAGAACCTCCATTTCTCCATCTGTAAAATGGAACTAAACCCACCTACTTCTCAGAGTTTCTGAGGTGACTAGATATTAACCAACCTAGAAAATCCTGGCACAAACAGGTGATCAGTAAGGGTGGTGACTGTCATTTTATTGTACTTACCTTGAAGATCGTAGTTCAAGTTGACCCTACTTTGAATATTAGCCGGTTCTCTGAACCCTGATGTGTGAATAATTATTCTCCTCATAGACCTCCACTGGGCCTCTGTGGGGCAGTGCCCATGTCTGTCTGAGTGATGTCCCAGTGTGCCCAGACCCTGGCCTGAGGGATGACCCTTCAAATGAGTTCTCCATGTCTTTCACAGTCCAGGCATGCCTGGTCAGAGAGTCCCTGTGGCAGAAACAGGGTCAGCCCCACTGTGTGTCCACCAGGAGATCTCTGGTTGGTGGAGGACCATAAGTGTGGCTTCAGACTCAGACGGGGCTCTGCCACTCATTTGTGACTTTGACTAACTTAGCCTCTCTGAACCTGGATCTTCATCTGTAAAAGGAGGATAGGGTAAGATCACACTTGCAAAGGGGTCAGTGAGATGACAGTAGTGATGTTGACAATGATGATGGACCACATGAACTGGCATTGTGACTAAGGACCTCCCCCGGAAGCGTGGGTAGAAAGTACGCAAAGTAAATTATCAAATGCCCTAAAAGCATGAAAGCTAGCCTAGAATTAAAAAAAAAAAAAAAAAAGAGTAAAATTAAGCAACCTAAGTAGAAAAAATGATCCTCAATGAACACTACTTTTAATTTACTTCATAGTGACATTTGTCATAGTGAAACTATTTGTCCCTATGATGAAAATCCCCTGTTGACTCTGTCAAGAATATACTAAATGGAGCAAAGGTTTGGGTGGATTACTACCATGCTTCTAAAATCACCTAACCTTACAATTACCAGATCTTCAATCTTAAAAAAATTCTTTGGACAATTTTAGGAAAACATTAACAATCAAATTTTCTAAGAAGCTCACTCTAAATGTTGAGGGAAAATGGAATCAGTTACTGGCAAAACTGTGCTGTCCGCTTGTATCAGTGGATTTTCAACCCTGGCCGCAAAAACTCAATCATTTGGAGACATTAAAAAAAAAAAATGCCACACTTAAACCACACCCACAATTCATTCCTGGGGGCAGGGAGATGAACATTTTTTTTTAAAAAAGCTTCCCAGATGATTCTGATAGCCAGGGACCACTGGTTTGGATGGATCTTGGTACTAATCATGAACCTGGTTCACATACTTTGTCACTGAGCCTGTGACCTCAAAACCAGCTAAGCATTAGCATCAATAGGGAGCCCTTAAAAATTCTGATGCCCCACCCCAGACCAGTGACATTCCAGTATCTGGGAGGAGACTCAGGCTTTGGTACTTTTGAAAGCTCCCTTGGTGATTCAGGGTGCAGCCAGGGCTGAGAGGCACTGCACTAAAGGATACGGTAAAAAAAGACAAAGCACATGTTCACTAAAATCTCAGCTCACAACTGCATTTTGCAGAAGAAGCAGCAACAATATTACATAGTTCTGTGGTCAGTTCCTATTTAACCAGGAATGGCTTACCTATCTTGAGGATAAATTCTGGGCCAGTGTTGGCTAGGCAGGGAAGGTAGCTAACATTATTAAGCACCTACCATAAACCAGGTATTTTGTCCACATGATCCCCTTTAAATCATGCAGTCCCTCCAAAGAAGGTGGTGGTGTCATGCTTGGACTTTGACCATTCATATAGATATGTAATACTAATTTTATGAATTGGAGGCTTCCTGCTTGTTTTTAGTTCTTTGGTTCATAGATCATAAGATTTAATTTTAATAGATTGCAGTGTATTGATTCTTTTTTAAATAAGTTATATCTGAAGGGATGATCTAGGTGTAAATTTATCCTTTATGTTATAAAAAGAGCATGTATTCTAATCATCATTTCATATTTGCTATTCTTTTAATTTGGCAAGAGGTTCTGAAGTAGCACTGAATTGCTACTGAATGCTTCTGGCTGGTTCTTTCCCAAGAAAAAGGCAAATAATCAGAGGCAAGATCTATAACTGAATGTTTACATTTACTCTAAGAAAATGGTAAACAGTTTTCAACCAAGTGACTGTGAAGATGAGTAAAAAGTGAAAACCTAAATCTTTTTATGAGGAACAGTTCTGCCAATTACTGGACCTTGTCTCTTGGGCTTCCTGTGCCCTGACAGTCCTCATGCTTCCAAAGAGAATGGAGACACAGCACCCAGTCTGCAAACCCTTCAGCAGAGCCAGATGTCCATGAGAGACAGGCCCACCTCCCAGTCAATTCTAATCCCCAGGCTGGAGGACGCTTTCTGCTTCTCCAGGAAACCCCAAGACCCTTTCCCAGACCCAAGTCAGTGACTCAACTATCATGTGACCTCCCTGATATGAGGAAGTAGAGATGCAATGGGGTGGGGGTTAAGGGGGTAAATAAATGAAACAAGATGGGACTGGAAGGGAGACAAACCAAAAGAGACTCTTAATGTCATAAAAGAAACTGAGGGGGGGGCGTGGGGGAGGAGATTTGGGAGAGGGTGATGGGGTTACATGATATGTTTATAAAAAAAGAAAAACAAACAAAAAACTAAGTAAACTTAAAAAAATAAAAACTGTGTCTCCCACACCACTGATTCTGAGTTTTGTTCTTACTGTGTATTTTCTTTGTATGTAAACTTTATTTTATTTGTTCCATTGTGCTATCTAGAGTCAGCATTACACTCATGTAATCACTTTAAAAAAATTATATTTTAATGTCTCATAGAGCTTTCTGAGCACTTGGTTAATCTTCCAGGTGAAACATGAAATACCTTTTCCAAGTTAAATAAAGAGAAATAGCCATGGGTATGTTTATTGGAATGCCCCTCAATAACTGGCCATTCCCTTGAGGAGCTGCTCCTATCTCTGCATTTAGAGAGGCCTCCCAGCAGAGGGGCAGAGCCCCGCCCCAGTGTCCTTCAGGTTTCTAGTTCAGGTTTGTCCTGGGGACAGGTGTACTTTGCAGTTTCTCTGCTGCATGATTATTTCCTCAAATTTTATTTTAATATACAGGTTTTGTGTATTTTTATATGTTACATATTACATATGTTTTGTAGACTATAAGCAGCTCATAACATTGTATCACAACTGTAATGTCAAAAACTCTGTATTTTCATTTATTTTGAATCTGGACTACCTTACTGAATGTATTCATTCTGCTAGGTTTTCAGATGCTTCCCCTAGGTTTTCTAGGGATACCACGATACCACCTTCAAATAATGAAAACTGCGTCTCCTATTCATAAGTTTATTTCCTATTTTTGACCGAAACCATTAGAAATAATGGTGGTAAGAAGGAATTCTTTTCTATATCATTGCTTCCATGGAAATGCTTCTGAAATGTTATTATATGACATATATATTATATATATTATATAATATATAATATGATATGTTATATAATATATTATATATTATAATATGTTATATTATGTTATATGATATATTATATATTATAATATGTTATATTATATAATATATATAATATTATATGTCATACAATATATATAATGTTATGTCATTATATGTCATGCTAGATAAGTATCCTTACAGTTCTAATTTACTAAGAGCTTAAAAAATTCCATAAGTAGGTGTTGGTATTTATCGAATGACTTCTAAGTGTGTACTGAGATTTTGATTTAAGTTCCATAAAAATATATTGTCTTAGTAATGCAATATATTAGTAGATATATTTATGGTATATTGTCCTTGAATACCTGGGATAAATGCTACCTGATCATGTTGAATTATTCTTTTATTAGCAATTTGATAATGTACTACTTTATGTGGCTAATTTGCACCCTGGATTATACTGTTAAACACCAGCTGTAATGCCACAATATCCTTATCCAATTTTCTTTGTTCTAGAAAATGGCTCTAGGATATTGAATTTTTGGTCCTCACTCTGTCATTATACCATTACATACACCCCTGCCACAGCCTCACAAAGGCAGGATGTACTTTCCACCCCTTGACCCTGGCTTGGCTGTGAGACTCCCTTTGGCCAATGGCATATTCGTAGATGTGAGATGAACAAAAACTCAAAATTTGCTTGCTTGGTGAGAATTGCAATCCTGTGCCTGTGCCATCTCCAGCAGAAGGATATGTGAGGTAGCTAGCCATTTTATTTTCCTAAGCCCAGAGTTATTTTAAATCAACAAGTGAGGATTTGATAACACAGAAAGAGTATGCCACAATTAGCTGGTGCTCAGCAACTGTCACTCCCACCACCCTCTTGCTGTTACATCAGGAGAGCAGGGAACTGTGGCAAGGTCATGTTTTCCCAAGATGGCCGTGACATTGTCTCCTGACATGGGCGCTCTCCTAGAACCCAACCATTTCTCTGCCAAAAGTCTGTGCACCTCCCCCTTGGACCTGGGTAAGCACTGGTGAATGTTTAACCCGGAGGTAGAAGTGATACCATTTCAGTGCTGGGGCAAGGTCATAAAAATGCCCTGCAGGTCCTCCTTAAGATCCAGGGACACTTGGTTTGGGGACCCAGATGCCAGGCTGTGAAATCCCATGCAGGGAGACTCCACAGTGACACAATGAAGCCACCTGCCCACAGTCTGATCAACAGTTTTGCCAATACCGAGCATCCACTGCCAGATGTGTACGTGAAGAAGTCTCCAGGGGACTCCCAATCCTAGCTGTCTGTCTAGTCACTCCCAGTCTTGGAGGTCCTCCCAGCTGAGTCCCCAGATATTGTGGGTAAGATATAAACCGTTCCCACTGGGCTGAGTCCAAACTCCTAACCCAGTGAATCTGTGAGTGTGGCAAAACAATCACTTTAAATCACTGAGTTTGGGGTGGTTTGCTGTGTAGTAATATAACTGGAATGGGATTGAAGATTCAGAAAATTCACATCATTTTCCTATGGTTAAACTACCAGGCATGGCAAGGTTGGGAGCTTTGGAGCAGGTGTGCCTGTACTTTTCTTGTTTCTTATACCGGTGACTGGCAGTGAGGTTCAGAGAGCCCTAAGCCAGCCAGAACTTAGGAGGATACCACTTGGCAGCTCCACGTGTGTGTATTTGTGTGTGTGTGTGTGTGTGTGTGTGTGTGTGTGGTCCCAGACCAGATCACTCTAAGGGTATGACAGGGATCCCACCTCGTGTAGAGCAGACAGTGTCCCCCAGCAACACTAGGTTTCCATGTTACTGCTCCTTAAAATATTAGCAGCCTCGTAAACTGTGAAACAAGACTTAATAGCATTCCAAAGTGTAAATACTTCATTATTATCACAGTGAGTGCTCTGGCCCATTCATCAGCATTTTATTAAAAATTACCATATGTATCTAAAACAAAACTACACTGTCCCAAACAATTGAGCAAAGCATGAGATCAAACTCAGAGCCTGGCTAGGTCCTACTGCACGCCTTCCCCTGGCACACTCCACCCCTGCTCAGAGAAGCTCAGTGTCCCCTTGTGCACTGGAACAGTCCAACCCTTACCCACTTCATGGACACTTCTGTCCCTTTCCTTCTGTCTTTGGTTGTGGTGGCTGAAAAGCACCTCAGGAAATGGGGCCTTGAAAGGCAAAGTCCTTTACGAATTACCAGGAGAAAGTATTGCAAGGTAAACAAAGAAAGAAAGCCAGAGTGATGTTAAGCACATTGGGAAAACACACACACACACACACACACACACGCCAAAACACCAGAATCTCAACCTAATGGATCTGCATGTTTTTACAAAGAACTTACTGTGATTAAACTTGGCCTCCAGGGTGACGTCTGGAAAACATGATTTGGAAAACATAAGGCTGTTGAGGCTTTGAGGACATTTTGGCATGTTCTTCTTTATTTTCTTCATTAAGTCCTGCTTTTTGTTTGTCTGTTTCTCCAGCCAGATTGCTCTTAGTGCTCCTGGTCCAGATGAACTTGATACTGTCTCTTTATTGCTCTGCTCTGTGTGCTGCTGGCCAGAAGTACCTCCACCTCCAAAGGCCACTAAATGCCTGGATGGAGGAGCCCCGGCAAGGGAGAACAGACCCAGGAATTCTGACTATCCCACATAGAGCTGTGGGTCTCTGGCAGTGCCACAGGTGGGCCAGACCATGGTGGCCACAGGCAGTGTGGCATAGGTGGCTCTCCTCTCTGCCCGTTGTTTCCCTTACTGCTTTCCATGCAGGTCTTTATTTCATCCTGAACAATTTTCCTGCACACTACAAAGCCCCCTCTTCTCTCCAGAATCCTTTGTCGGCAGGAGCTTTCTCTTTCATTTCCAAATATCGTGGTTTCTTTGTATGCAACTTCTTAAAAAATGGGCAAAGTAAACAAAAAAGCAGCAATATTTTACAGGGTTTAAACTTACTTTCTGGCCCTGGAGAATGGGTCCTTTTTTATTTCTTCTCTCCTGCTCCATTCATTCTTTACAACCCTTTTCCTGAGTTCCAGGTGCTCGGTGCTGCTCAGCTGGTGGCATGCCTTCCATTTATATTGAAGTGCTGTCAAAGCCTCTGATGGGGTGGCCAGCTCCTGGGGTCCTACGTGATTTCAGGGTATTATAATCTCTTTCTTACAGTGCCTCTGTTTTTCAACATTTAACTCCTGGCTGCATCTCTCTGCCTGGTGAACAGAATAAGTCTCCTTTCAGACTAGGTAGGTTTTAAAAAAGAACTCACCAGAATACCCAAATGCTGGAGTCTCAAGGCTCCTCAGAAACTCACTGCTGTCTCTTTGGGGACCTGAAATCTAACAGGAACTATATGGGAGAAGAGGCCATGGGGGCTGATTGTAATCAGGCACTCCTGGCTTGGTGTGCAGTCTGCTGAAGCATCATGGAAATTCCACACAAAACACTTCTGTGGACAGCCCCCGTGTGTGGAATCTCAGTGTGTGCAAAGCAGCTTCATTTCCCACTGATGAATGACTAGTCTTGGGCCATATGCTACCACCATGCTCTTTTTTTTAAAGATTTTATTTATTTATATTTGCAGGAAAGAGAGAGAAGTGTGAGAGAGGTCATGAGCTAGGAGAGAGGCATATAGAGAGGGAGAAACGGGCTTCCCGCTGTGCTTGGAGCCTGATGCAGGGCTCGATCCCAGGACCCTGAGATCATGACCTGAGGTGAAGGCAGATGTTTAACTAACTGAGCCTCCCAGGGACCCCTCACAACTGTGCTCTTAAGACAGGTTTTGTAGTGGCAAGAACTTGAGGGCAAGTAGGCAGAGGCCAACCTGAGTAATGAAGACTCTGTTCACCTGCTTATGAGCTGTGGGGATATGACTTCACCTCTCTGTTTTCAGTCTCGTTACATGAATCAAGTGAGCTAATGCAGAAGACAAAGTCCAGTGGGGTGGGAGGGGACACTAGAAATATCTGAGAAATATGAATTTCCCTGACCTGGCCCTTGTTTCCACTACAAACACCATTCCCCTTCTTCTAAAGGCAAAAGGGAGCCACGTGCATTGATGTAGGTGGTAGCCTGGCATGGACGTGAAGCCAGGGGGTGTACAAGCACTGTAAATCCTGAGATACATACTTTGGAGCCCCAAGGTTCACTCCTGGGGGAGACAGACAGCCCCCTTGGGGTGGTCCGTGGAGGGCAGAGGTACACAAAGAGCCCAGAAGAGGCTCTGATCAGGTGGATCCAAGTTCTGGGGGGGACAGGGCTTCTGAACTAATTTATGGATGATGCAGAAGGTAATGGTGACCTAAGAAAGGTAAAGCCTCATTAATCACATCAATTGGAGAACAATACTGAAAAGAGAATTTTTAAACAAAAGTCTTCAGGACAACTGAAGCTGGGTGACTCCTTGATTCTACACTAATATCCTTGCCCATTTCTTGATACATTTTCAATGTGCCTTCATGGTAATTTATACTCAAGGGAACTGTCAAAGATCTGCTAAGGGATTCAGTAAAATAGGTCTCAGAGTTAAATGCTGTGGTGAAACACAGGGCTTCATTTTATGGATAAAATTTAAATTGCTTGGCTGCCTTTTTGCATTATTCATGTTATGACTAATGATCACTCAGTGAGTGAGAAGGACTTGCTGGAAGAGCGAGGAAGCCATTTTCCTCATTTGATGAGCCTACCTGGTGGGGCTACAGGCTTTGCCCTTGAGGTTAAGAGGCACAACGTTAGGGAAGAGACCCAAACAGCCTGTCAGCCCACCTCCACCAGCAGGGCTGCTCCTCCAGCTGCTACAGGAACAATAATTCTTCCAAAGATTGACATGAGGAAGGAGAAGAGGAAGACAGAGTGTTAACACCAGCACTTTTCCTGATATTTCTCAAAGTAAGTCTGCACTGACTGATGTCTTTGTTTAAAATGCATATTCTTGGCTGTACCTGGACCTGCTCTCTGGCAGGGAGGCTTATGAACTTAGATTCTTCCCAAGCAACCCCGGTTGACTGTGAGGCACACATGGAGATCTGTAGGGAGGCACTGAGTGTAACTTCAGTTATACAGGAGCTTTTATTAACCCAGCACTGGACTCAGAAGTAAAGAAGGAGCACTGTGCTGTAATGACCAAATGACTTACGAGTAGGAATAAAAGGATAAAGTCAGCTGTATCACATTAAAAAAATATTTAGTGACAAGTAGAAAGACTGGATTTCCTAGGTCATCAGTGTTTGATCGGGTTTAATGTTAATTTCATTTTTGTGGTTTGTTTCTAATAATATCCTTCTTTTACGTGTCTGATGTATTCATCTGTCGATTCTGACTATGTAACTTGTAGAAGACCTTCTACAATTTGCCATCTATGACAGAATTTAGAGTTGCAAAACTTACTGAAAGCTAAGCATTATCACCAAGCACTAAGAAATTAGTCCCTCTGGGGGAACATTTTTTTCCTAAATGTTTTATTTTTCTTTGCATTCCAAATTCCAAGTGTTGTTTAGATTAGTGTTTCTCTAGCTGTTCTGTGTAATGATTTATAGGCACCTACTAGCAAGCACTCCAACCCAAAAAGTGTTAAATTGTCAAGTGAGCTTTGGAAATACCAGGGTAGACAAAGTGAAGGCCTTATTGGAGACTGCAGATCCTTTGGGAGCCCCAGCACGTGGATGTGCACAGTCACTCACAGTAAATGTCCAAGAAGGGTTCAGAAAGCTCAGGATGGACCAAGAGCATTTAGGTTGCATGGAACCTTCTGCTGGATGAGCATTCAGAGGACTACACCTCATGAGATGCACAGTTAACTTCATTGGCAAGTTTTGGCAGAGAGATCAGGCTGCACTGATTTATGTGAATTATTTGAAACACAAAAGTGGAGGTACATATTAGATCACTTGGGGAGAGCTTCCTCAAATAAACCACATCATGGTTTAAGTACTGATGTGAATTACAGAATCACAGTCTACTTGGTCACTACCACTGCTACTGTCATCAAATCACGATCAGCAATTTTGACAAATAATACAATCCCTACCACTGCCACAACCTTGGCAGTGCCACCACCATCATACCAGGACTGACACGATCCATGCCCTCACCAACACTATGCTTGGTCCATCACCACCACCACCAGGCCATGAGCAATTAACAGCACAGCCATTATCATGCCACCATCTATGCTATCACCACCACCACCACCGCTGCGGCCACTATCCTTTCAGCGCTCAGACCGAAGGAGAGACAAACAACAGTGTCCTTATTTCAGGTTGTAGTAAAAGGGTGGAAGGCTAGATATAATTGCACATACGTATCCCAGGTTACTGGGGCATCCCAATAAGCATCAAGTGGAACCAGACATGGTGTCACAGCAGAATCTTGGAGCGCATCATCTAGAGTCTGAACATGATCTTTAGTCCAAGGCAGGTGTACCTCAATTATCTCTGTGACTAGAGTAAAATGTGTCATATAGATCTGCCACATCATCCTCTGTGATGGGGAGATCAGCCCCAATATGATTTCAGAAATGTGGAAGCTGGACTTGAGCTTGTTCAGGAGCTGTACTAGCCCTGTGGAGACCACAGAGGGACTTGAAAACTGGCACAAAAGGTGCCTGCGTGGCTCAGTCAATTAAGCATCTGCCTTCGGCTCAGGTCACGATCCTAGGGTCTTGGAATCAAGCCCCATGTTGGACTCCCTGCTTACGTGGGAATCTGCTTCTCCCTCTCCTCCCTACTTGTGTTTTCTCTTGTTATCTGTCTCTCTCTCTCTCGCAAATAAATAAAATATTTTTTAAAAAATGAAAAATTAATAAAACCAGCACAGAATGAGACTTGAGCACAAAATGAGACTTACCAATTGATGACTTAGTCTGGGGGTGAGTGGAGAAAGGGTCACAGCAGAAAAAAACTCAAGTATATATTACAGTTTACATAATTAAGGTAATTTAAAGTGGTAATTTATGTGTGCACAGTTGTATATACCATACATATATACACGTATAATAGCGATGATGGTGGACGGCATATACTGCGGGCTAACAAAGTGTTGTGAACTGAGCTAAAGGCTTTACACATATTATCCCTTTAATGCTCACGACTCCCATATGAAAGGAGTGTGATCCTCATTCCCATTTTCCAATGATCAGACTGAAGTGGAGGAGTCAAGTAACTGGGCCAAGGTACTTGAATTAATTAATTGTACTGCAGTAGGAACCGAAGCAGTCTGTTTCCAGGGCGCATGATCTTAACCAAAACTGGACACTGGTAACATGTCTGCATGCTGTCTACACAGATGTGCAGTGAAATAACATCAGCTGTGCACACGTCAGCCTGCATGGAATGATTTATGGGAATGTTCAAGGTTATTGTTGATTATGCATGATTTGTCTCATGGGATAATTTCTGAGATGAGATTTAAGTCAACTGAATTCAAAACTGTGAAAGACCACAAAGTGCAAAGCCATTTGGTGCAAAATATGATGGAGATGATGACTACCCTTTAGGCCAAGTTCATAGCATTACATATACAATGAGTGGCTATGGTGTGCAGGACACTGGACAAGACAATGCCATTCTTCCTGCCCCTAAGTCCAAAGCTTATCAAATATGCTAAAGTCCCCAACTGACTTGGTGCAAAGAGCTTAAGTTTCCAAGCACTTCACAGACAGCAGAAGAACTGGACATAGATTGGGGACAATACTGTGGTGGGTGCAGAGGGTGCCTGCCAAAGGACTGGCCCTCCTTCCTCCTCTCCCTAGCTCATTCCTTAGAAATACCCATATTAGAAATGATGACTTTGTGAATGCACCTATTGTTAACTATTTTATTTATTTATTTATTTATTTATTTATTTATTTATTTATTTATTTTGACTTTTAAATTTTTTTAAATTATTTTAAATTTTTATTTTTATTTTATTTTTTATATTTAAACATATAATGTAACCCCACCACCCTCACACAACTGCCCTCCCCTTCACTCCCCTCAGTTTGTTTGATAACATTAAGAGTCTTTTTTGGTTTGTCTCCCTCCCAATCCCATCGTGTTTCATTTTTTCTTTCCTACCCCCTTAGCCCCACCCCCGTTGCGTCTCCACTTCCTCATATCAGGGAGATCATATGATGGTTGTCTTTCTCCAACTGACTTATTTCACTAAGCATAATACGTTCTAGTTCCATCCATGTCGTTGCAAATTGTAAGATTACATTTCTTTTGATGGCTTCATAGTATTCCATCATATATATATACTATTTCTTCTTTATCCATTCATCTGTTGATGGACATCTAGGTTCTTTCCATAACTTGGCTATTGTGGACATTGCTGCTATAAACATTTGGGTACACGTGTCCCTTCGGATCACTACGTTTGTATCTTTAGGGTAAATACTCAGTAGTGCAATTGCTGGGTCATAAGGTAGCTCTATTTTCAATTTTTTGAGGAACCTCCATGCTGTTTTCCAGAGTGGTTTCACCAGCTTGCATTTCCACCAACAGTGTAGGAGGGTTCCCCTTTCTCCACATCCTCGCCAGCATCTGTCCTTTCCTGACTTGTTCATTTTAGCCATTCTGACTGGTGTGAGGTGGTATCACACTGTGGTTTTGATTTGTATTTCCCTGATGCCCAGTGATGTGGAGCACTTTTTCATGTGTCTGTTGGCCATCTGGATGTCTTCTTTGCAGAAATGTCTGTTCATGCCCTCTGCCCATTTCTTGATTGGGTTATTTGCTCCTTGGGTGTTGAGTTTGCTAAGCTCTTTATAGATTTTGAATACTAGCCCTTTATCTAATATGTCATTTGCAAATATCTTCTTCCATTCTGTCAGTTGTCTTTTGGTTTTGTTGACTGTTTCCTTTGCTGTGCAAAAGCTTTTGATCTTGATGAAGTCCCAATAGTTCATTTTTTCCCTTGCTCCCCTTGCCTTTGGCGTTGTTCCTAGGAAGAAGTTGCTGTGGTTAAGGTTGAAGAGTTTGCTGCCTGTGTACTCCTCAAGGATTTTGATGGATTCCTTTCTCACGTTGAGGTCCTTCATCCATTTTGAGTCTATTTTCGTGTGTGGTGTAAGGAAATGATCGAATTTCATTTTTCTGCATGCAGCGGTCCAATTTTCCTAACACTATTTGTTGAAGAGGCTGTCTTTTTTCCACTGGATATTCTTTCCTGCTTTATCGAATATTAGTTGACCATAGAGTTGAGAGTCTATTTCTGGGCTTTCTATTCTGTTCCATTTATCTATGTGTCTGTTTTTGTGCCAGTACCATACTGTCTTGATGTTGACAGCTTTGTAATAGAGCTTGAAGTCTGGAATTGTGATGCCACCAACTTTAGCTTTCTTTTTCAATATTCCTTTGGGTATTCCAGGTCTTTTCTTGTTCCATATAAATTTTAGGATTATTTGTTCCATGTCTTCGAAAAAAAATTGTAGGATATTTTGATAGGCATTGCATTAAATGTGTAGATAGCTTTAGGTAGCATAGACATTTTCACAATATTTATTCTTCCAACCATGAGCACAAAACATTTTTCCATTTCTTTGTGTCTTCCTCAACTTCTTTCATGAGTACTTTATAGTTCTCTGAGTATAGATTCTTCGTCTGTTTGGTTAGGTTTATTCCTAGGTATCTTATGGTTTTGGGTGTAATTGTAAATGGGATTGACTGCTTAATTTCTCATTTCTACTGTCCTGTTGTTGGTGTAAAGAAATACAACTGATTTCTGTGCATTGATTTTATATCCTGACACTTTTCTGAATTCCTGTACAAGCTCTAGCAGTTTTGGAGTGGAGCCTTTTGGGTTTTCCACATATAGTATCATATCATCTGCAAAGAACAATAGTTTGCCTTCTTCTTTGCTGAATTGGATGCCTTTAATTTCTTTTTGTTGTCTGGTTGCTGAGGCTAGGACTTCTAGTACTATCTTGAATAGCAGTGATGATAACAGACATCCATGTCATGTTCCTGACCTTAACAGAAAAGCTCTGTTTTTCTCCATTGAGAATGATATATGTGATGGGTTTTTCATAGATGGCTTTGATAATATTGAGGTATGTGCCCTCTATCCCTACACTTTGAAGAGTTTTGATTAGGAAGGGGTGCTGTACTTTGTCAAATGCTTTTTCAGCATCTATTAAGAGTATCACACGGTTCTTGTTCTTTTTTTTTGTTAATGTATTGTATCACATTGATTGATTTGGGGATGCTGAACCAACCCTGCTGCCCTGGAATAAATCCCACTTGGTCGTGGTGAATAATCCTTTTAATGTACTGTTGGATCCTATTGGCTAGTATTTTGGTGAGAATTTTTGCATCTGTGTTCATCAATATTGGTCTGTAATTTTTTTTTTTTTTGATGGGATCCTTGTCTGGTTTGGGGATCAAGGTGATGCTGGACTCATAAAATGAGTTTGGAAGTTTTCCTTCCATTTCTATTTTTTGAAACAGTTTCAGGAGAATACAAATTAATTATTATTTAAATGTTTGGTAGAATTTCCCTGGGAAGCCATCTGGCCCTGGGCTTTTGTTTGTTTGGAGATTTTTGATGACTTTTTCAATCTCCTTACTGGTTATGGGCCTATTCAGGTTTTCTATTTCTTCCTGGTTCATTTTCGCAGTTTATATGTCTCTAGGAAAGCATCCATTTCTTCCAGATTATCAAATTTGTTGGCATAGAGTTGCTCATAATATGTTCTTAGGATTGTTTGTATTTCTTTGGTGTTGGTTGTGATATCTTCTCTTTCATTCATGATTTTATTTATTTGGGTCCTTTTTCTTTTCTTTTTGATATGTCTGGCCAGGGGTTTATCAATCTTATTAATGTTTTCAAAGAAACAGCTTCTAGTTTATTGATTTGTTCTATTTTTTGTTTGTTTGTTTGTTTCTATTTCATTGATTTCTGCTTTGATCTTTATTATTTCTCTTCTCCTGATGGGTTTAGGCTTTCCTTGTTGTTCTTTCTCGAGCTCCTTTAGGGGTAGGGTTAGGTTGTGTATTTGAGACCTTTCCTGTTTCTTGAGATAGGCTTGTGTCGCTATATATTTTCCTCTCAGGACTGCCTTTGCTCTGTCCCGCAGATTTTGGACCGTTGTGTTTTCATTATCATTTGTTTCCATGATTTTTTTCAATTCTTCTTTAATTTCCTGGTTGACCCATTCATTCTTTAGAAGGATGCTGTTGAGTCTCCATGCATTTGTGCTCTTTCCAAATTTCCTCTTGTGATTGAGTTCTAGCTTCAGAGCATTGTGGTCTGAAGATATGCAGGGAATGATCCCAATCTTTTGATACCAGTTGAGACCTGATTTATGACCCAGGATGTGATCTATTCTGGAGAATGTTCCATGTGCACTAGTGAAGAATGTGTATTCTGTTGCTTTGGGATGGAATGTTCTGAATATATCTGTGATGTCCATCTGGTCCAGTGTTTTGTTTTTGATAAGTCTGGCCAGGGGTTTATCAGTCTTATTAATTCTTTCAGAGAACCAGCTCCTAGTTTCGTTGATTTGTTCTTTTTTTTTTTTTTTTTTTTTTTTTTTTTTTTTTTTTTTTTT
>ML107353.1:0-28448 GCA_003697995.1 Taxidea taxus jeffersonii
AGAGCGAGTCATTCAGTTTGGCTTGCTTCTATGCACCTTTTCTTTGAACTGGCTTGTTTTCCTTGTGTTGAACATAAAGGTACTAAACACAGCGCTGCAGCTTCAAGCACCAGGTCACCTTGGTCTCTCACAAAACCTTTTGTGGATTGTATTAATCTCAAAGTCATTACTGTTTGGCTTCCATATCTTCATTTGCTCTACTGAAGGCCAATATTTATTGAACTCTCGCCACATGTCACATGTTTTATGTGCACTGTGTCTCGTAATTCTCACCAACACTAAGCAATAGTTAGTTCACCCCAACTTTACAGATGGAGAGAAACTGAAGCATCAAAGGCTTAAGTGGCCTGCTCAAGAGAGTCAGGTAAGGAGGAGACTCAAACCCAGGTGAGTTGACATCAGAGTCTGGGCTGTGAACCCCTGTCCTGTGCTGCCTCCTTGTCTGCTCTCTTCATCTCTGTTCATTGCTAGTGCCTGACTCCACAAGAGCACCTGTCTTCTGGTTTGTTCTCCGAAGCAATCCAAGGGCCCACAGTGTGTGGCATGTTAACACACAGTAAATATTTCTTGCATAAATAAATATCTTTGCTACTTTTTGCTTTCACTTATTCATGTATTTGTTCATTAAGGAAATGTTGATTGGGCTAATCAAACTGTCCTTTTTCTACATATTTGAGATACAATATTGAATAGAGTCTCTCCCCTCAAGAAGAGATTACATTCTTAAGGGAGGAGGCAAACTAATAAATATTTAATATCAGGTAAGGGGTTGTAAAGAAAATAAATCAGGGTAAAGGGGCTATAAGATAATGTGGGGATGCTATTTTAGCTAGGGTAGTTGTAGAAGGCTTATTCAAAATGGGAACATTTGGGCACCCACCCAAAGGAGAAAAGGAAATGAATCATTTGTTTATCAAATGAGAGATGGTCCAAATAGAAGAAAAAGAAGGTACAAACGCCATGAGATGGGAGCACTGGAGATATTCCAAGCACAATAGGAGGCCAGTGTGTATGGTCCATAGTGAACAAAGAGGAAGGCAGTAAGACAGATGGTTGGAGAAGTGGGGGAAGGGAAGGCACTGGGCCCACAGGCCATGGAGAGGAATCTCAGCTTTTACACTGAGTGAGACAGAAGACTAATGGGGGGTTTTGAACAGAGAACCACTGTGATTTACTTCCAAAGTAAAGGGATATCCCTGTGGGGAGAAGTGTAAGAACACGTGTGTGGAAGCAGATAGACCAGTCAGGGGCTATTCCAATAATCTGGACTAGAGGTGATCATAGCTTGGACCAAAGTAGTAGCAATAAAAGTAATGAGAAATACTTAAATTCCAAATATCTTTCAAAGGTAGCATCACTTCCTGACAGAGTGAATGAGGGATACGAAAAAAAGAGAAACAGCCCTATGGTTTTCAGCATTTGAAGAGGCACATTTACTGAGATGGAGAAGGCTGTGGGAAGGGAGGCTTGGGACTGGAGGGGAATCCAGAGTTTGAGTTTTGAACATGTTTCTCATCATCTAGTACTGCCTTGTATGGTGAGAATATTCAATAAGGATTAAATAAAACAGCAACTCAGGGACCTGAAAATCCAAACACCCTCAGGGCATATGAAACAGGTAGCCTAACTGTATGACTTGGCCAAGTGTGAAACAACAAAGCAGTGATGAGGCCAGTGAACTAGGAAGTTCATGCATGAGCCATAGGCACTGATATAAAACAAACAGTTGTGCTGGCCACTGCTGCCCTTGACCTTGGGTTTGTGACCCCTGCAAAAGGATACCAGCATAACTGCCTTTTACTCACATCATTCTAAATTAATACTTATATGTGCCTTCTGGTCAACTGGGCAGGTAGCTGAATTTTGTAGGACAGAAACTCTATGTCCTGCCTTCACTCATCAATATATTATTCTCACAGTAAATGTGTGTGAAGCCCTTACTCTGTGCCAGTCACAGTGCTAGGAAAGACATGACAGCAAATGTATGGTGACAGATAATACTTCAGATTATGTGAATACCTCACATAGTCAGAGATGACCCCTGAAAGTCTCAACTATGAAAACAAAGTAAAACAAAATATAACATAAAGCCACCAAAAGGATCCTGAGTAGTTTAAGTAGATGTCTGAAGCTGGACATTCAAGTATTAAAGTTCATATGCTTAATTCATAACATTTTCTCAGGACCATCTTGTTTTACACATAATTTTAACCTAAACATCTGTTTTTGTAGCCCCAAACAGATAAATCAGAAAGAAGTTGGCAGTAGAGGATAAGGGAAGGTCTAATAAAGGCAGACACACTAGGAAGGGTTAGATGTAATAAGAAACACCATCACATGACTAGAGAAAAAATAAAAAAAAAATGAATAAATAAGCACAACTTTTAAAAAATGTGTAACTCTGGGGAGACTTTATATTTCCTGAATGGACAAGAAGTCTGTCTGAGCTTAATAAACCTGAAGTCTTCACTATTTTAAATCACAGTCAGGGATGGTTATCTAGTAAGGCTTATGCTGAATTTATAAATTCTTATTTAGAAGATGAAGGAATATATAATCCTTTTTCTGTTGTTGTTTATTTAAGAATTTTTAAATTTAAATTCAATTAGCCAACATTTAGTAGATCATTGGTTTCACATGTAGAGATCAATAATTCATCAGTTACATATAAGACCCAGGGCTCATTACATCACATGCCCTCCTTAATGCCCATTACCCAGTTACCCCATCCCAACCACCCTCCTCCCCTCCAGCAACCCTCAGTTTGTTTCCTAGAGTTAAGAGTCTCTCGTGATTTTCTCCCTCTCTGATTACTTCCTATTCAAGGAATCTATAATCCATTGAAAAGGTTTCCCTGGCAATTGTGAATGTATGGCATTTTAGAAAGAATTGTTTCAGGTATTTGGAAAGTCCATTAAATGAAATATCTCATTTTGTAATAATACTGGGTATCAGCTCTGATCCCATGCTCTGGTCTATCTGTCCCATCCATGGCCGTATGTATGATTAACAGATACTAACAACACACCTGCAGATACACTTTCTGTTTACAGCAAGTGCCTCAAATCTCTCATATCACGCATCTCCCTTCTCCTTCCTGTTTCCATTCCAGGGTGCTGCCAGGGTCTGCTCTACCTGCTGCCCCTGGTCCTTTGCAGACTTGCACCTGATGACAGAATTCAGCTTCCCTGCATCTGACCTTTGGTGTTTGCTGGGATGTGGCTGTGTAAGTGTACCTCAGGTATGTACCTGTCTCCACTGAACTTGTGTACCTCAGAGCCTAACCTAGCTTCAGCCCTGGCTTGATTTATTCCAGCATTGGATCCACCAGAACTCACTGGGGCTGCTCTTAGATTCAACATGCACCGAAAATACTTTTTACATATGAAAAGGACACAGACATCACATTGTGAATAAGGATGCACTGTGAGTTTTTCCTGAGTTAATGATCTTTCTTTTCAGAAGTGGTTAACTGACAGAATCATACCTCTTAGGTTTATAAGTACCCTGGAAGTTTGTCATCAGTCTTAAACTGAATACTATCCACAAAGTTACCAAACTCTGGCAGTTATCATTAGCTTCCCTTATTTTCAGAAGCAGTCATTTGAAAACAGAAAACTAGGAAGAGATACTCAGCCCATACCTATGGCAAAGACCAAAGCCAAAGAGTTAATAAAAGGATTAAAACAATGACTGTGACATGCTGAAAGTCGAAAAAAAGAGCTACCTGGCTATAGCTAGAGAGCCTGATACTGTGGCGCTAACTAAGCAGCCCAAGCCCATCCACTAAGTTTTATAAGTTTGAATAATGTTAACTGTTGTCCAAGGTAAAGGAGGATTGAGCTACCATTATTTGCATTATTTAGGTCTTTAGCTTAGAGCTGATTACATCTAACCATTTGATCTGGGTTTCAAAACACATAGAGATCACAAATGCTGCTATAAAACAAGTTACCTGTATCCTCTGTCTTAAGGCAAATAAAATGACAAGCATCCCAGTGTCCACACAGTGCCCCTCCAATAGAAACTTTCTATTATTTTTAGCTGCTATATGTAAAAAACTGAGTTCTGTAGACTAAAAAAGCATAATAGCATTATAATAGCTGCAACAGATCTAAGAATGTTGGGCACACATATATATACACACACACACAAATACAGCAGAGCAGAGTGTTAATGGGCTTGTTGCTGTGGCTAGGTCCTTTCCATTTTCACTTACTCCTCATTTTTTCCTAGCCAGCTGGGCAGAAAGTTAGCATGAGGAAAAACATGACTCTGATTTCACAGTACCCTCACAAAACTCCCTTAACCAATTGCTTAGCCCTAAGTTTTCAGTTTGTGTTTTCAGGCTTCTGAACCACAACATCTTTCCAATACAACTCAGTAATACAAGTAGTAAAATGATCTGACCTGAGTAATAACAAAGAATAAAATGAGCTCAGGAGGCTGGGAGATGGCATCACCATTTATATCCCTGCAACAGGAGCACCCCTTGGGCTCTGTTTCTGAATCTATAATGTCATGGAATTCATCGAACAATTCCTGAGAAATGGACCCTATCCACCCACAGTCTGGTCTGCTCTGAGTGTGTACTGGAACCTTCTCTGCCTCCTTCAGGTGAACTCCCCGGCACAGGTTCATTCAAGGCCTGCTTAATTTCTTAAGCCTGCTCTTTTCAGACCCCTGTACTTACTCTTTACCTTCCTGTCTTCATTTAGGAAGTGGACTTTCTTTGTTCAGAAAGTCTTTTTCGCGGTGGTAGTTGCGAGATCCCTGCCTGGGCCTTGGCCTCGCCACCACCAAGGCAGGCCCAGGGCCCACCCAAGAGACAGCTGGGGTGGTGCCTCTGCCTCCCTCTAGTGGAGGCCTCCAGCAGCCTGGGCTGTGAACAAAACCTGTTCCCTATAAAATCATCATCTTCGAGTCTGTGAATTTAAAACTAATAATTCAGTTCTCTTCACAAACTGCTTATTTTCCTTGTGGTTTTATATAAGTGCCCCTCCTTTACTGAATGGAAAAGAATGCAGAGTTATACTCATCTCTTCTTCCCTTTTAGTGTACTTTTTCATCTGTCTGAAAGTGATGACCAATACTCTTGGGTCCCTCTAAATTGCCTAAGAAAAAAGTGTGCCAGAAAAATGACTGTTCAGCTACCTTTTCAAACTTCTAAACAAGCAATATCAAATCCTTTTTTAAATGATTGAATAAAGAGGATTTGGGGGATGCTGTCTCAGATTTGAGGGCTGGCTACACAGGTGTGTTAAGTTTGTTAACATTCATAATATTTATATTTTTGTGTCTATTTTATACTTCAACAAAGATTTTTTTCAATTAAGTAAATATGCCATTATTTTAAAATGCTGCCAAATCAATGATATTTCTTCCCTTATGTAAACAACAAGTATAACAATTTCCATAAAAGTAGGATTGCTATGAAATTCATGTTTTGTGAAGAGAAGTACAATTTGATTAATATACCTAGTGATTCTCTGGGCTGAATTTTCTAAGAGAACTAACTGAAACAGAAAAGTTTTGTCCTTTCCCACTGAGAAGAAATGTACATATTATTTAAAGGTTAAAGTACAGTGGAGATTGGAAAACTTTTTCTGTAAATTTTTAGCACGTGTTGTGTTCTATGCCACTATTTCTCCATGTTTATTTACACGCTGGAGAGTTTCAGGCAGCTGATAGAATTTTCAACAGAATAATCCTAAAAAATTGCTCCCACCCAACCTGAAATCTCAAAAACATTCTCAGAGAGCTTGAACATCACTTCAGAATACAGTAGACAATGGCTTTTCTTGATTAAAGAGATTTGTTTTATGATTCTTTTAAAACAGGCCTTTAAATTCAGTCATTTGAGAAAATGTTTGATGTACTCTTGCATTGCATTTATAGAATAGCAGAAAATCAGTAAGTCTAGTAAAGAATATTCTACAGTAAAAAGGTGTCTATTCTATAGAACCCAATTCCATGCCCAGAAAACATCCTCATGCTATCTTTTTTCCTTTCTCTGGGCTTATACTACAAAGGGAATTTTAGATGCTAATAAGAGGGTCAGATCAAATCTATTTGGCAGTGTAATTTATCCCTTTCAAGGGCCAGATTCTTTCCCTGTAACTACTGCTTATAACTGACAATAGTTAATTGTTGCACTTCTCACTGAGTGGTGATGATGTGCCTGTGAAAGGCATCCAAGCAGGGAGAGAGGCTTGTTCTTTCCTTTCCTTTTTTTTTTTTCTTTCTTTCTCTCTCTCTCTCTCTTTTTTTCTTGCTTTCCTTCTTGCCTTTTTTCTTGCTTTGTCTCTTTTTGTGAAATGGCTTTGTACAACTCTAAGTACAGACATTGTTGTTAAAAGGAACAGTTTCAACACTCATGATGACTTTTTCCTCCAGAGTACTGTGCAATCATTAATCAGTTCTTTCCATGGGTCATTTTATGTCACAAGAGAAATGTTAACATGCCCTGAATGTCCTTCAGGACCTGAGGATAAAAACAACCCCAGAGAGAAGACTGAAGACAATCACAGTTTATAAATTTAAATTAGTGAAAATGCTTTTGGAAAGAGACCCTCCCACATCACACACAGTTCATTCAATTAAATTTTCCAGATTCCTTCTGAAATTGTGGATGATTTCTGTCATAAATTATCTAAATGTGCCTATGTTTATTCCATAGTGCATATAGTAATAACTACATTTTACTGCAAATATTCAGGAACATGAATTAAATTAACTTGGGGAAAACATCTTGCTTGCAGCCAATCCTGTTCTTTGAAAGGCAAAGAACGTTATAAAAGGCGAAATTTGAATACAAAGATTGAATTGCATATATTACTTTTAAATTGAAATCAGATCGCTAGTTTTGATAAAAGCCAATTTTATGCTTTCACAATTCACCATTTTAAATTGTGTATCTATGGATCAGACTCCACAAATAATATAGATTCTATCTGTGCTTAATCATTGAAACTTAATGTCCTGAAAGAGGAGTTTGGAGACCTGGTTCTAGCTCAGTGACATACTAGCTATATGACCTTCAGTGATTGTAACTAATCCAAACTACAGTTTTTTCATCTACAAAGTCTACAGCTCCTTCCAAACCCTAAAACTGCACAATTCACCACCCCCACACATGCTTACATACTAATCCCTGGGAATCTGGGAATATCACCTTACATGGCAAGACACAAACTGCAGATGTGATCAAGTCAAAAATATTGAAGTAAGGAAATTATCCAGGTGAGCCTGATGTAATCACCAAGGTTCTGATAAAAGCAACACAGGAAAAGTCAGTGTCAGAAAGCAGGGTCTGTGACAATGGCAGCAAAGATTTGAGTTATAGGGTCCCGAACTGAGAAATGTCTGCAGCCTTTAGAATCTGAGAGAGGCAAGAAATGGATTTTCCCCTTGAGCATCCAGAAAGAAGTAGTCCTGCCAACACCTTGACTTTAACCCAGTGAAACTGATTACACACATCTGGTCTCCAGAACTGCAGGAAAATAAATTTGCATTGTTTTAAGCCACTATGTTTGCGATAATTAGCCACACCAGCTATAGGAAATAAAAACACCATTTTAGGGGTGCCTGGGTGACTCAGTGGGTTAAGCCCCTGCCTTCAGCTCAGGTTATGATCTCAGGGTCCTGGGATCGAGCCCCTCATCGGGCTCTCTGCTCAGCGGGGAGCCTTGCTTCCCTTCCTCTCTCTCTGCCTGCCTCTCTGCCTACTTGTGATCTCTGTCTGTCAAATAAATAAATAAATAATCTTATAAAAAATAAATAAAATAATCCAACATCTGAGAGTCCAAAAGTAATTCCTTATGTTTATGGTCAATTGATTTTCACAAGGATATCAAGGCAAGTGAAAGGGGGAAAGAATTTTGTTTTCAACAAATTATCCTTGGGAACTAGATATTCCCATGGGGGGAAAAATGAAGCTTTACACCACACGCAAAAATCAGGCTCTGTGCTGGGCATGGGGTCTGCTTAAGATTCTCTCTCTCCCTCTCCTTTTGCCTCTCCCTAACCCCCCATCACATATTCTGTCTGTCTGTCTCTCTCTCTCAAAAAAAAAAAAAAAAAAGAGAAAGAAAAAACAACTAACTGAATGAAAGAAAATATATGCAAATCTGATAAAGAACTTGTCTGAAATATATAAACAACCCTTGCAACTCAACAAGGTATCTATAAAAGGTATCTATAGTAAGCTGAAGAATGACCCCCAAAATGTCTTTATCCTAATTCCCAGAACCTAAAACCAAAAATTTTGTTATCCAAGATATCACAATAGTAACAAAATATCAGCTCATTGAAGGAAGGCATCTTTAATTTGAAGTTTATATTAGTTTTCTGTTCATTTATCTCATACTGAAAACATTTACGGGATTCCAGGAAGTGCCTAATATTAACAATGCTCAGACAAAATTTAGTTTCAAAAAAGATTAGTTTCTGCATTTACTATTATTCTTGGCATATAGTCTGTGCTCAACAAATACATTTTGAGTGGCTGGATGGATGACCATTGAATAGGTCTGGTAAAGACAGAAAGGTAAAAGTGTTCTGCTTTTATGTATTTATTTATTTATTTACCCATTTTTTTTCACTCATCTCCACTCTGGTAACCATCAGTTTTTCCTCTATAATTAAGGGTCTTATTTCTTGGTTTCTCTCTCTCTCTCTGTTCATTTTCTGTTGTTGTTGTTACTAAAATACCACATGAGTGAAACCATGGTTTTTGTCTTTCACTGACTGACTTATTTTGCTTAGCATCACATTCTCTATTCCATCCATGTTGTTGCAACTGGCCAAGATTGCATGCTTTTTCATGGCTAAATAATATTCTATTCTATTATATATATACCACCTCTTCTTTTCTTCTTTATCTACTGATATGTTGATGGGATGTTTGGGTTGCTTTCATAATTTGGCTATTGTAAATAATGCTGCAGTAAACATAAGGGTTCATGTATCCCTTTGAATTAGTCGTTTTTGTTTTTTTTTTTAATTTTTGGGTTAAATACCCAGTAGTGCAATTATTCCATTGTAGGGTAGCTCTATTTTTAACTCTTGAGGAACCTCCAAAGTGTCTTCCTTAGTCACAGCACCAGTTTGCACTCCCGCCAACAGTGCATGAGGGTTCTTTTTCTCCACAACCACATCAACACCTGTTGTTTTTGATGTTTTTAATTTTAGGCGTGAGGTGATATCTAATTGTGGTTTTGATTTACATTTCCCTGATGATGAGTGATGTTGAGCATCTTTTCATGTGTCTGTTGGCCAGTTGTATGTCTTCTTTGAAGAAATGTCTGTTCATGTCTTCAGCCCATTTAAAAAAATTTTTTTTTTATTTATTTGTCAGAGAGAAGGAGAGAGAGAGAGATCACACAAGCAGGCAGAGAGGAAGGCAGAGGCAGAGAGAGAAGCAGGCTTCCTGCCGAGCAAGGAGCCCATGCGGGACTCGATCCCAGGACCCCGGGATCATGACCCAAGCCGAAGGCAGCGGCTTAACCCACTGAGCCACCCAGACATCCCTTCAGCCCATTTTTTAATTGATTATTTGATTTTTGGTGTTGAGTTGTGTATATATTATATATATATATATTTTTTGGACACTAACTCTTAATCAGAGATATCATTTACATCTCTGTAAATGACAACTAAAGGTTGCCTTTACTTTTGTTGATTGTTTCCTTCACTGTGTAGAAGCTTTTTATCTGATGTCGTTCCAATAGTTTCTTTTTGCTTTTGTTTCACTTGCCTCATGAGACATATCTAGAAAGATGTTGCTACAGTCGTTGTCAGAGAAATTACTGCCTGTTCCTCCTTCTAGAATTTTTATGGTTTCAGCTCTTACATTTAGGTCCTTACCATTTTGAATTTATGTTTGTGTTTATGTAAGAAAATGGTCCAGTTTCACTCTTTTGCATTTTGCTGTCCAGTTTTCCTAACACCATTTGTTGAAGACACTCTATTTTTTCCCATTGTATATTCTTGCCTCCTTTGTTAAAGATTAATTGGCCATACTGTTGTGGATTTATTTATGGGCTTCTTATTCTGTTCCATTGATCTATGTGTCTATCTTTGTGCCAGTACTATACAGTTTTGATTGTTACAGCTTTGTAATACAACTTGAAATCTGGTATTATGATAAATTCAGTTTTGTTTTTCTTTTTCAAGATTACTTTGGCTATTTGGGGTCTTTTGTAGTTCCATAGAAATTTTAGAATTTTTGTTCTAGTTTTGCTGAAAAATACTGTTGCTGTTGGTATTTTGATAGCAATTGCACTAAAATTGTAGATTGCTTTGGGTAGTATAGACATTTTTTTTTTCTTAAAGATTTCATTTATTTATTTGACAGAGATCACAAGTAGGCAGAGAGGCAGGCAGAGAAAGAGGAGGAAGCAGGCTCCCTGCCAAGCAGAGAGCCCAATGCGGGGCTCCATCCCAGGACACTGGGATCATGACCTGAGCCAAAGGCAGAGGCTTAACCCACTGAGCCACCCAGGCGCCCCTAGTATACACATTTTAATAATATTTGTTCTTCCAAGCCATGAACATGAAATGTCTTTCCATTTCTTTATGTTATTTTCATTTTATTTTATCAGTGTTTTATAGTTTTCAGAAAAGAGGTCTTTCTTGGTTACCTTGGTTAAATTTATTCTGTTATTTTATTCTTTTCAGTACAATTGTAAATAAAAGTGTTTTCTTAATTTCTCTTTTGGCTACTTAATTAGCACATTAAAAATGCAATAGATTTCTGTACTTCAGTTTTGTATCCTGCAACTTTACTGAATTCATTTATCAGTTCTAATAGTTTTTTGGTAGAGTCTTTAATATTTTCAATATATAGTATCATGTCACCTACAAATAGTGAAACTTTTACTACTTCCTTACCAATTTAGATGCCTTTTATTTCTTTTTGTTGCCTGATTGTTGTGGCTAGGACCTCCAGTACTATGTTGAATAAATGTGGTGAGTGTGGACATCCTTGTCTTGTTCCTGCTCATAAGGGAAAAGCTCTCAGTTTTTCCCCATTGAGTATGATGTTAGCTGTGAGTTTTTCATATGTGGTCTCTATTACATTGAGATTGTATATAATTATTTTTATAAAAGTATATTAAGGTCTCAAAATTTGAATTTTACCAAGACTAGGTAACATTTATGTTCCAATATCCTTTCCTTACAAGTTGGTTATTATAAACTAATAATTTGCCTGCAAAACCAAACTGCAAAAACAAAATTGTTGGCTGACATAGTAAGCTAGATGCAATGGAAAGGACCTGTTATCAGAAAAACATGGGTTCAAATATTGTCTCTGGAACTTACTACCAATGCAAACCTGAGATGAATTATATAAGTCTTAGTTCCCTCATCAGTTAATGGGGAATAACAGAAATACCTTCCCTACTTGGGAAGATTGTAAATAATGTGTATTTGGAAAGCAACATAAAGCAACATAAGGTTTAATAAATGGCAATTACCTTTATTAAGTTTATTTTAATTTACCTCCATTCAGCAAGTAATACAATAACTCTTCATACTGTTATTTGTCCACAATCGTCAACATTTAAAATGTATATTTGCAGGACACCTGGGTGGCAGAGTTGGTTAAGCATTCAACTCTTGATTTCCACTCAGGTCATGATCCCAGGGTCATGAGATTGAGCCCTGCATTGGGTTCCATGCTGAGTGTGGAGCTTGCTGAAGATTCCCTCCTTCTACCTCTGCCCATGCTTGTGCTCTCTCTCTAAAGTAATAAAAAAAAATTAAATTGTGTATTTGCTATGTCACATTAGACTTTATGATAAAGGACAAAAGAAACTTTATGGGATTCTAGAGTTGCACAGAAAATAATTAAAGATACACGTAATTTAAAAATTAAACTAATAACTGAAAACTTGGCCCACTGAGATTTCTTTGTTTTCCCATTCTAATCTTTTCTTTAAATAATTTACCATTATTATTTGTACTATTATATATAACTACAGTAGGACTTTAAATTTTTTAAAAAGTAGCTTAGACTTATTTATACTAAAAAAAATTGTGAATTTGCAATCAGAAACTCTAAAACTTAACTCTGCAACCCAAGGGCTTTTACTCACTGCATAGCCTCATTAATCCAACTACCATGGTTCATCTAAAATCTTTTTAAAACAATTTTTAAAGGTTTTATTTATTTATTTGAGAGAGACAGAGAGAGAACAAGCATGAGTGTGGTGGGAAGAGATGGGGAAAAGGGCGAAGGGAGAGCGAGAAGAAAGCTAGCAGGGAGTCCAATGCAGGAAACCCAACGAGGAGCTTGATTCCAGAACCCTGGGATCATGACCTGAGCTGAAGGCAGATGCTTAATGCACTGAGCCACCCAGGCGCCCCCTCATCCAAAACTTTTAAAAGTATTTCCATAATTTAATTTTATGATTTAGATGCCATTAAAAAATAACAATTGTTAAAGAATCTAGGGTAAGGTTTGTTTCACTTGGGATCTTGAGATAAGGAAGACTGTTATTCCCAATACTCCCATGTTATATCCTAAATGTTTGTATCCTCTCCAAATTCTTATATTGAAGCTCCCATCCCCACTCTGATGGTATCTGGAGGTGGGGCCTTTGGGAGGTTATTATAATTAGATTAGTTCATGGGGTTGGTGTTTCCATGATGAAGTTGGTGTCCTCAGAAGAGGATGAAGAAACCAGGCTCTCTTTCTACATCCTGTGAGGATACAGTTAGAAGTCAGTCCTCACCAAGAACTGGATCATGCTGGCACGCTGATCTTGGACTTCCTGACCTCCAGAACTGAGAAACAGATCTTCGTTGTTTGAGCTTTCTTGGGTAATATTCTGTTATCACAACCTGAATGGACTAAAACATCTCATTTCTCTTTGGCCATCTCCTCCAGTAGTAGAGGCACCAGAGAATACACATTAGCTCTATTTTTCAAATATAACTTTCTTCTCCTTTCAAAAACCATATAAACAACAAACATATCTTTTGATCTCCTTTCCCCTCCTCATTTTATAAAAGCATTAAGAAACTTTCTTATGAGGTTTTATTTTGAGTCAGAGCTACCCTAGCTGATGCTTAGTGGATTAGTTTCATTCTGATGCCACATCACCAATATGAGCTTAATTATAGCCAATTAGAATATTGTGTATCAATGACTCAGCAAATACAAGTGTCAAGCATGTTCTAGGCATTGGAAATACCATACAACATCATAGTCTTGAAAGAAGTTAATATTCCCTCAAGAATAAGCTTTTCAAGGGTCTTATAGTGAACGAGACAGAAAATAAACAAGAAAATAAACATATAAAATGGCAATTTTATATTGTGATAAAAGTTAAACTGTATGTAAGTCAAAATGGAATGAACAAGGGAAGCCTTTCTAAAACAGATGACATTTGAATTGAGGACTGCATGACAAGAAGGAAAAGCCATGCAGAGAACTGGAGGAAAAGCATTTCAGGTAGAGGAAAGAGAGAAGGCAAAGGAACCTGAAACATTGATGTAAAAATAAAAAGGAAAAATAAAGAGGAGGTCAACATGGTGAGTAAGCAAAGGAAAGAATGGTATTAAATGAAAAACATAAGCAATGTCCTAATTGTAGAGGGCCTTACAGACAACAGGGACAAACATGGGATAAAGAGGAAAGACACAGTATCCGATTTACACGGTCTTTTTCAATAACAAGGAAAATGTCCCTGGAGGCTCTGTGGCAGATTTTTCTTTCAAATCATTAGCCAAAATTGTGTCACATGTACATTTTTATTTTTAAACTAATTACTAACAATAGGAATTGCAATACCATGGTTAGGCCGTGACTAATTAAATGTCAGCTGGTGTCCAATCACCTCTGGTAACGACACAAAATTAAGGTTTCTCTTAGCAAGATCAAAGGGAGGAATGGCTGTTGGATAGGCTTCTGATGGGAAGTGCCACAGAAAAATCTGTTTGTCACCCAAGTATAGGTGACAGGGAGTCAGTTGATTATACAAGTCTGAAACTCAGGGAAGGGTGTCAGATGACAGATGAAGTCTTCTGTATATGATTGGTATTTAATATCATGGACTGGATGAGATCACCTGGAAAGAATGTATATAGATTTAGAAGACAGGCCAGTATTATGCTCTGGTATATCCCAATATTTAGAGATCAAGTAGAGATTGAGAAGCAACTAATGAATTGACCATAGTTAGTTGCAGGACAGTGTTTGTTTTAAAAGCCAAAGGAGAATAGGAAGGGATTGGACAACTGGGTCAGATATTGCTGGGAGTAAAATGAAAAGAGAAGTGGAGTATGCAGGGGAGCTAGTAATGAGATCCCTGAGGGCCCTGACAAGAGCAGACTCAGTAGATAGTTAAGCAGAAGATTAGAGTAAAGTGAATGAAAGCTAAGGAAGTATTTTGAAGAAGTTGCTTTGGGAAACCAGAGAAATATAGCACAGGAATCATGAGAGTCAAGGGCAGGTTTTAGTTATTATAATTTGGGAGATTATAGAACTTGTTTGCATGTTGCCTGGTATGATCCAATGCAGAGAAAGACACTGGCGGTATAGAACAAAGGTGAGGGTTAACTATGAGAACAAAATTTTTGGAAAGGTAAGAGTGAATGAGATCTGAGTATGAGTGGAAGAACTTGACTTCTGAGAGGAGCAGATACATTTATTCTATTTCAAAAAGAGGGAAGGCAGAGAGAATAGGGGCACAGAGATTGAGAAATGAGCAGACTTAATAAAATGCAAGGCTTCCTGTATAATGGGTTAGATTTTTTTCAAGGTATGAACTCAAGTCATTAGCTAAGAATGGGGAGGTAGAGAGTACAGGAGGTCTGGAGGGAGAGGAAATATGAAATAGTTATTTCAAAGACTTCAAAGGAAGCCTTCTTAAGGAAGGGTAGTAAAGCCCTTTGGTACTACTGATGGTATATTTGAGGCTTGGGATCACATTTTTTTTTTTTTTTTTTTTTTTTTTGGGATCACAAATTTAAAGTGCAACCAGCAAACGATTGTGATAAAATCTCCAGTGGGTACAGGCATTGAGAAGAGGGCTAGTAGGCTCATGAAGGGTTGGAGTCTAGCCAGGCAAGTACAAGAATGGGGCAGAGAATTAAATGTGTTTTCAAGTATATGAATTTAATAATGGGTCGTGAATTGTAAGCTTGGTAAAAGAGAAGCAAGTTTGGAGTTTAATGAAGATTGTGAAAAAGTAGCAGTATCAATGGAGGTTTCAATAAAATCACAATGGAAGTTCTAGAGTAAGAAAGCTGAAGGGATAGCCAGTAGCAACCATCAGACCAAGTTCCCAATTTTAAGAGTTGGATTGCTCATACATTATGACTTTGCATTTCACTACAGCCTTTTCAAAGAGATCAAAGTACCTGCTGAGCCCAGCTTGCTAATAAAGAGTACAATTATGTGTGGTTATGGTGCGTCCAGGTGATTAGGGAGTTGGTAATGTGCTACTTTAGCAATGACATGGTAAAAATGTTCACCTAATATCCGATCTGAATAGGGCGACATTGCGGCACAAGGAAAAGATCTTGGGCTTGAAGTCAGAGCACCCTGATTGAAGCCCTCTCGCTGTGACATATAGGGGCTCTATATCTTGGGGCATATTTCTTAGCCACTCGGAACCCTGGTTTATCCTTTTGAACCGGGATATGACTACCTCCTTCACAGAGGTTGTTATACACATTAAGAAAGATAATAATATATAAAATGCTTGGAAATAATAGGTTCTTACTAAATATTAACTACTGTGAAAATAAGAAGCCATGTTCCTACTGCTGCATGGCAGCTGTGGATCTATTTTGGAAGCCAATGCTCTGGGTATAGGTGTGGAAGGCATGTGTCCATCAGAAGGGCAAAGAAGGAATTCTCTGTGTAGGGCCATTGTGGGTGAGAGTGAAACCTGGGTTGATTATTGCATTATATTTAATAATTTTGATGATAGAAATGAAGGTCTAATTTCGACTACTGACATTTTAGAGGTCAGAAATCAGATCACAATACCTGGATTAACAGCTTTGAATAAATGAAGAACATTAAACTAGGAGATGTAGTAGTGTGCTTGATAGTGTGGAGTGACAGCAAGAATAGGTATTTGTAGACATTATGTGGCAATTGTACTGCCATGTTTCCACAGGGGCTCTGAAACCATCCTAGTCTTAACCATCCTTTCAGTTCCCTCTCATCTCCCACAGCCCTCTCCAGCGGCTCTGTGACCTTATCTACCCCTCCTTTGTCATTTGATTATTCTATCTTCCCAGATTCATCTTAGGTTACAGCATCTAATCTCCTCCGTTTTATTTATTTATTTTTTTTGAAGATTTTATTTATTTATTTGAGGGAGAGAATGAGAGAGAGAGAGAGTATGAGCAGGGGTGGGGGAGAGGCAGAGGGAGAAGCAGACTCTGTGCTGGGCAGGGAGCCTGATGCAGGGCTCAATCCCAGGACCCTGATCTCCTGATCTGAACCAAAGGCAGATGCTTAACCAACTGAGCCACCCACGCACCCCTCTAGTCTCCCTTTCAAATGGTCTTCCCCTTTCCTGTTGATGGATTGCCAGTACCCAACTCAGCTCCTCAATCCTTTTTTTAAACTTGAGATTTTCCTCAAAGCCCTTAGAGCACAGCTGGGTTGGGACTGGTGAAATCTGCCAACCATGTGTGTTAACCCAAAGTCCCTGTTTTTTCAATACTCCCTGGCTTTGATTATTAAAGAAGTAAAAAGTAGACTGAAAATATGCAGCAAAGAAATATCAACCATATTTTAGAGAGAAATCACCACTAATTGAACAGGTGGCCCAAAACAAAATTCTAATAGTAGCACGTTGCAAATATTTTCAAATATAGTGTCCTGGTGGCCTTAGAAAATCCCTATAAAGTAGGTGAGGATCTACTGGGGCTCAGAAAGTTTAAGTGCAAATCCACTTTTCCATAGAAATTTTGCTTTCAGACTAAGTATCTGTGTTTTAAACTTTAAACTTTATAACTGAAATAATAAGAAAATTTTTCCATAGCAAGATATCTTTTACATAGGAGAGGTGGTTGATATACCTTATCTAAACCCCATCAACTAAGAAGAAACAGGAAAAAGAGGGCATACTCTTAAAATGCCTTTGTTAGTATTCTGGAACAAGACCAATTTGGATTTTCTTCTGGTAACTTCTTAAATCTTTACAGTGAGCTTTTTTAAGATAGTGGAACAGGGTTTTGATGACTTTATACATAACAGATTATTTGGCCTTCCATAAAAATAATAAATATTTTTCTTATAGAATTTCTACAGTTCTGCACAAACTATTTTGGAAGTAGCTACAAATACAAAAGAATATGTGTAGTTAAATCTATAACAGAGGGGCTGGGTCTATCTCATTCACTCTTTTATCCCCCACAAATTTCATAGTTCTTCACATTCACCAGATGAGTGAATGAATAAATCAATTAATTAATTATCATCTCCTGAGTTTCCACTATTACATATCAAGAAAGAACTTATTATTATTTTATATAAATTTATTTCATTTAAAGTCATGAAATTGGGTACACTCTCCGTTGACTTTCTATTATTCTTTCTATTGATTCTTAGAGTCTGATAAAAACGGAATTTCACAGCAACTGTAAAGTAATTTTGAAAATCAGTAAAAGTAGTCTTTAGGATAAATTTGAGGATGTTTTTATCTTTTATGTCTCCCCCGCCCTTTTGGCCCGCTGTGTTATTACATTACTATCATTATTGCCATAGGATTATTTGGTTATTCAAAAGAGAGTATGTAGTTTTACAAAAACCAAAGAGTAATTTTCATAATAAAAGTAATGCATGTATATTGGAGAAATTCAGAAAACATGGGCAGAGCAAAAGAAACATTAGAAATCCCCAGAAATAGAAATCCCCTTCTTTGAGATATCTGTTAACACTTTAATGTCTTTCCTGCCTTTATACATGCATCTTTATTTCTACAATCCTTGGATCATACCATGTATACCTCTTCAACATTATTTTTCACTTCACCATAGACTGTATTATGTTTTGCTTAAAAATAACCTTTCAATTCATTTAATTTTTATTATCTTAGAAGTGTCATTTCCATATTTATAAAAAATAGTCTTCTTTCTTATCAGTGGTGGTGACAAATATAACCACTTTCCAAAGTGTCAGGTGTTTATAGTGTAGCAAGGAAAAGAGATAAGCTAGTTAATTACCCAATGGGAAAAATCCAGAATTGATTCCCCATTTACAATGATGGTCTGGACTTTGGAAATGCCAACACTGCCTGCTCTTGCTGTCTGTTGAATGTAGTTTCCCACACTTTTTAGGCTGTTATACTCAGACCTGGAAATCTGGCACACAAAGTCAGCTGAGGCAGCCAGGTTTCCTTAGCTACACATTAGTGAAAGAACAGGATGGCTGGCCTGATGTTCCTGCTACTGAACTAGTGGGGGAACCAGGAACATAAGCATGACATGGGAATGTGCTCCCACCTAGCCTAAGGGGCAGTCAACTTAAAAAAAGTCAGTCAGCCCATGAGATTACTGATTTCATTCCCTGGCAGGGCTCTAACAACCTTTTAGGTTTCATGGGATCCTAGCTGCTTGGTAAATCAGTTTAATCATAGAGAAAATTTGTTTTTTTGTGGGTTTTTTTTTGTTTGTTTGGTTTTTTTTTAGAATTCTACCTTCTGTGAATTAGTCTGCAAGCAAAGGACCTTTGATTGTTATTTTCCTAAGAAAATTGTTTCCACACCCCATACTAGGTTAATGGGTACAGTTGTCATTATAATATGTGTGTGTGCCCTGGGGGTTATTCTTTACTTCCTATAATACATGCTACATTTACTGAATCCCTATTTCACTTGATAAATATGTACCAGGCACTGTGCTAAGAACCCTGGACTCTTAGAAGGAACTTAGCAACCTCTCTCACAGACCTCATATTCTAGAGCTGCGATATTCAATACTATGGGCAATATTCACGTGTAACTATTTAAATTAACATTTAAAAAAATTAAAATTTTAAAAATGAAAACTTTAATTTCCTAGTCATATCAACCACATTTCAAGTGCTTGATAGCTATATGTAGCTAGGAGCTACCACCATATTGGACAGCACAGAGAGAGACATTTCTGCCATTGTATGAAGTTCTATTGGACAATGCCAGTGGAGACACTGAGAGAATAGCAAGGCTGCTAATAAATTATGTTTCTGTACCAGTCATATTAGATCCATCCTTTAAAACACTTTGATGACTCTCCCTGTAGTGGTTTAGTAATTACAGAAATAACTCTGTAAGGAAGCTTAAAGAGAGATTTAGGAAGAGGGTAATGATTAGCATACATTCATCGTTTAGGCAATTTATCTTTAAACCTTTTATAAACGTATGCTACTATAGTAAACGTTTTTGAGCAAAAATACCAATGTGAGCATTTGTATTTATAAAATAATTAATATGTCTTACTTTCAGCTAATATTTCAAAGCACAATATATATTTAGAGTTCATTAATGATAATTGGTATAAATTCACATTTCAGATAATCTTGTTAATGATTTTGAATTTCAGTGGCTAACTTCTTGTCATATCCAATTAAATCACAATTGTTGTAGTTTAACAATGTAGGTGAAAAAGAGCTTTTTTCTAGGAGTAGAAGTGTCCATTCTGCGATTTTCCTCTTCATCTGTGCTTGCATATTACCTTCTATCCACCATTTGTTTGCAGGCCTCTTTTTAAGCCAAGTGTCCATTTTGTTGAGGGTAAGCTTATTTAATGATAAGGTGATCTTTAATTTCAGTTAAGTGGGCACACACCAGGTGCAACAGTTTACAACAGGCCTTCACTGAAGAACCACTGTACTGTAGTCAGCCATGAACTCCCACTTTTCCTCTGGCTGTCTCACTCTTGGCTGCCCTCATATGGATCAAGTGAGGGCATGATTGTCAACATTTAGTAAATATTAGGAAAGCTTATTTCTTTTTTGTATGTGTGATAAAAATTAAATACAAACACCAGCATTTTCTTCCTTCATCCCAATAGATCATGTCATCTCATGGAGTGTAAAACCTTGCTTTGGAGGCCACTCATTTGGACTTTGGTGGAATATTTATTTTTTATTTTATTTTATTTATTTATTTGACAGAGAGAGATCACAAGTAGGCAGAGAGGCAAGCAGAGAGAGAGGAAGGGAAGCAGGCTCCCTGCCGAGCAGAGAGCCTGATGTGGGGCTCGATCCCAGGACCTTGGGATCATGACCTGAGCTGAAGGCAGAGGCTTTAACCCACTGAGCCACCCAGGTGCCCCTGGTGGAATGTTTTTAATCCCATCATATAATTTATGGATGGTATTTTACTGGCATTAGCCTTATCTAAAATTATGTTTCAGGTTTAATTTAATTTACAATGCCCTAAATTTATAGCACCTTAACAAAAGTTTATATGATACCAAAAGATTTTTAAACATGAGACGTATGCCTGGGATCTTGTATACTTGGGCTACAAATTTGGTTATTAGAGTCCTAGCAGCTAGTGTAAATTAGGGAGTATGTACCCCAATAGGATGACCTCCATTTTACATTAGAGCAAATGTAAGCTTAAGAAAGTTTAGTTTTTCCAAGTTTTTCTAGTTAGTTGTTGGCAGACAAAAATGTGAATTCAGTTCTATCTAATTCCACAGTTGTATCTTTTGGAATAAGGCAAGTTATAAATACATCTAGTTTTTAAGTGGGGCTAATACTATTTACCATTTAAATTCTTATAAGGACTAAATTAGATAGTTTATTAGTTTCTGAGGGCTGCTGTAATGAAGCAGTACAAACTGGATGACTCCAAACAATAGTTCACAGTATAGTCTGAGGGCTAGAAGTCCCAAGTTAAGGTGTCAGCAAGGCTGATTCCTTCTGAGGATACTAGGGAGAATCTGTTCCATGTGTCTTTTAGGTTCTGGTGACAGCCAGCAATCCCTGGTGCTTTTAGCTTATATATACATCCCCTCAGATCTCTGTTTCTGTCTTTACATTATATTCTTCATGGGTCTCTTCTCTTATTAAAAGGACACCAGTGACATTGGATTAAGGGCCCATTCATTGTCTTCCAGTATGAACTCATCTTAACTAATTATATCTGCAACAACCCTTTTTCCAAGTAAGATCACATTCTGAGGTACTGGGGGTTAGAACTTCAACATATCTTTTTGGACATCACAGTTCAACCCAAAGCAGACAGTGTATATAAAATACCTTCTGCCATGTCCAGCGTGGTGGGTCTTCAATATATATGAGTTTTCTCTGCACTCCACTAGATTGAACTCTTTAAGTGCAATGACTTCATCTTATTCCTCTTTGAGGTCTCAATACCTTGCACACATTGTAGATGTTCATTAACAGTTTTAATAAATGGCAAACCAAAATCTAGGAGACATGGTGGTGGGCACGATAGTGTCCCTAGCCCTGCCAGAGCAAGCCAGGTGCTTTTAGTAGACATTATGTGAGAGTGTCATGTTTCAAATGGGTTCTAAAGCCATCCTAGTTTCTACCTCCCTCTGTTACCTCTGTAAGGTCCTATTTAGCCAGGGCGGCTCCATCTCAGTTGAACAGCCATTTTGTTGTTTATGCAGTAAAACTTAAACTGACCCTTCCCCCGACCCCCCAAGGGAACTTACTTAAAAGCAAGCCCGGGAAACCAGTAAAATATGGTTGACCAGTTCCTGATAACAGAGCCCAAATACAAGGGCGGGGTGGGTCAGGTCAGGTGGTGATAACAGAGCCGGAATGCAGAATGCAGGGATGAGTCGGGTCAGGTGGAGACATCCAATCAGTAAAGCGTGCATACTGTCTCCCTAGCTACCGAGGAGTGTGGGCCCCGCCTTTTGGGTGCCAGTTCTGACCAAGGTGATAGGCTAGTTCAAATAGTTACTATGGGGTGAATTGTAATTCAATTGGTCACCCGTGTGTGGCCTAGCATGACCATGTATGTTGCAATCTCATAGGCCACCTGTGTGTGGCCAGGCTCAACCACATGGCCTTTGCTCTATAAAAGTTAGTCTGTGAGGCTAGGAGGGGTCGCCCTCTCTGTAAAAGGCAGCCCTGAATGGTCGGTTTGATTCTTTTTTTTTTTTTTTTTTATCAAAAAAGTTTTGGGATGCCTGGGTGGTTCAGTGGGTTAAGCCGCTGCCTTTGGCTCAGGTCATGATCCCAGCATCCTGGGATCGAGTCCCACATCGGGCTCTCTGCTCGGCAGGGAGCCTGCTTCTTCCCTCCCCTCTCTGCCTGCCTCTCTGCCTACTTGTGTGATCTCTGTCTATCAAATAAATAAATAAAATCTTTAAAAAAAAAGTTTTAATGATTAATGTTTAGACATTATTCAACAGTGTGGGTATATCCAGATGAGCTAAAGCACACTTTGACAGCACACTATTGAATATTATAGTTTCTGTATTGAAATATGTAGACATTTGCAAACTAGTACCTAGGAAGACATACATTTACAAATGTACACATTCTAGATTTGATAAGGTAAATGTAAACTGATGCTGTGACTCCTTCCAAACAGAAAACCCATAAGACTAATAAGAGAACCAATCGGCTCCCTATATAATATGAATGTGCAAAATTAAAGCATGGTAAACTGATATTTACATAAATACCAAACCAACAATTAGTTTATACATTGTCAATGACCTTCTAAGATGTGTCACGAGTGGTTCAATGACTGTTTTTTCTCCCGACAGAGAAGGTATTCAGAGACTAAATTTCAACACTTTAAAATGACACGCACAATAGTCCTTATCTGTTTGACCACTGCCTCAAGGGTGACAGACACGATTTTATGATAAGCAGTCTCATTTTTAAATAAGCAGTCCTACACAAATCTTTAGATTCTAAGCAGAAAAAGAAAATTACAGGTACTATCAGATTTACACAAAACAAATGATCTCTACCCAATTTCCCAGTTCTCTTATGTAGTAGCTATCTGTTTAATTTTACCTTAATTTTTTTTTTAAGGTCCGCTTTCCCCCCTTTATTCATTTTTATAAGCTAGGCACATTTTAAAAGAAGTTTGTGTCAAAACAGACAGCAGTACAGAAACCAATCCGAATTTGGACCCTGGCAACCAGTTCCCCATTGCTCATCTATGGGATCCTGTCAAATGGTATACAGTGATTGCTTCTGAAAAGTACACACCCTCTCTCTCACAAGTGGTTGGTTTGATTCTTGATGCTTGGCTCGAAATAAAGCTTTGCTTGACCTTCGCTTTGTATCAGTCTCACCCATTTGATTACGGACCCATCACCTCTTATCTCTCTCATGGCCCTCCCGAGTTACTTTGGCCTCTCCCCTGCCCCTAATCTGTTGTTTGATTATTCTGTCTTAGACTCATTTTGGTGTGTAACATCTAATCTCCCTTTTGGATAGTTCTGCTTTCCTATTGATGGACTGGCCCCTGGATCTGTTTTTACTTTTTTTTTTTTTTCAAAACACTTTGAAGGGGTGGTTGGGTTGAAAATAGTGGTGTTTGCCACCAATATATGTTAACCCAAACTCCCTGGTATTTTTTAATATTTCTTTGATTATTATGGGAAGAAAAAGTAGGCTGTAAATATGTAGCCTATCAATTTTCAGAGAAATAGCACCCAAAGCAAATCTTCAGATAAACTCAGATATACTACAGACACTGTATACTATAGTACAGACCAGTGTGAGTGGAACGTTAAAATCTAAAAATACTCTATATTCAATTCTACCACTTTCATTATTTTCAGTTATAAACAATCACCAAACCTAGGTTAAACCAGTATAGAAGATAATCTCATAATGAATAGGTAAGAGTTGTGTATTGGTGAAATTAACAATCCACTTTAGCAATAGCTATATTATATATATAAATGGGCAACACTTGCAAATGATTAAAGCATGTAGGTGAACTTTCTCATTATAACTTTCTTTTTTCTTTTAAAGATTTATTTATTTATTTGAGTCTTAAGCAGACTCCCTGCTTAACTCAGGGTTTGATCTCACAACCCTGAGATCAAGACCTGAGCCAAAATCCAGTCAGAAGCTTAGCCAACTGAGCCACCCAGGAGCCCCTCCCTTTATAATTTTCATACAACACACTTGCCTAAGACATCTGTTTTCTGGGGCGCCTGGATAGCTCAGTGGGTTAAAACTGCTGCCTTCAGCTCAGGTCAGGTCTATCCCGGGATAGAGTTCCGCATTGGGCTCTCTGCTCAGCAGGGACCCTGCTTCCCTGTCTCTCTGCCTGCCTCTCTGCCTACTTGTGATCTATCAAATAAATAAAATCTTAAAAAAAAAAAAAAAAGAAATCCTTTTTCTATCAGTGGAACTAATGAAATCCTTAATTTGTGAAACTCCAAATGAATTGTTGCATTACTCATTTTCATTAAAATAAATGTGAATAGGGACCCCTGGGTGGCTCAGTTGGTTAAGCAGTTGCCTTTGGCTCAGGTCATGATCCCAGCGTCCTGGGAGCGAGTCCCACATCTGGCTCCTTGCTTGGCAGGGAGCCTGCTTCTCCCTCTGCCTCTGCCTACCACGCTGTCTGCCTGTGCTCGTTCTCTCTCTCTCTCTAACAAACAAATAAATAAAATCTTTAAAGAAAGTGAATAAATACAAAATGATACTCTCTATATATAGAAAAGCAACTAAGTAGAGTAATGATTTTCAGAGTTAAATCTGTTCTGTATTATATTGCCGTGAACTGGATAAAATAAGTTTTCAATTCTTTAAAAATTGTTTCATAAGTGGGGTGCCGGCGTGGCTCAGTTGGTTAAGCACCCAGTTCTTGATTTCAGCTCAGGTCATGATCTCAGGGTCCTGAGATCAAGTCCTGTGCTCAGCAGGGAATCAGCTTAAGATTTTATCTTCCCGGGATGCCTGAGTGGCTCAGTTGGTTAAGCAGCTGCCTTCGGCTCGGGTCATGATCCCAGCATCCTGCGATCGAGTCCCACATCGGGCTCCTTGCTTGGCAGGGAGCCAGCTTCTCCCTCTGCCTCTGCCTGCCACTCTGACTGTGCTCGCTCTCTCTCTCTCTTTAACAAATAAATTAAAAAAAAAAAAAGATTTTCTCTTCCCCTCCCTTTGCCCCTCCCCCCCCACTTGTTTTCTCTCTAACAAATAAATAAATCTTCTTAAAAAATCCTTTCATAAGTGTGTATGTGCCCCCCCTTTTTTCCCATGGAATCAAATTTTTCATAAACGAGTTGCTTATTCTAGTCTAGTCACCAATTTGCAGGCAGAAATGGACTTTGGCAAGCCACTTGATCTCTTCAGGGCGTCTCTTTGCTTGTCTATTAAGGGCATTGGACTATATTATTTTTCCGTCCCTTCCAACTCTATGGTTTCAGATTCTATGAACAGAGAAGTAGTTTTAAACTATTATTCATCTTCCTACAGAAAGTTACTTTTAAAGCAATATGAAGTTTACACATTTTTAAATGACCAAGAAATTAAGTATGTATTCAAAAATAAACAATCCACAAATCAACCTGTACAAATAATGATTATAACAGAGAAGCATGCTGGGCATGGTGCTTTCTACATGGTGCCTTTATAAATTATACACTGATTTCTTAACTAAATGAAGTCCTTCAGGTTATGCTGTGATTTTCAATATTATGAGAGTAAAGGACATATTCAGTGAATTTCCATGGTTGATTATGTTCAAATCATTTTGCATATACAGCAAACTGAACCTATTTAAAGACAAAAATCCATTTGCCAAAGTCACCTTCACAAATTTCAGCAAATATATAACTTAAAGCAATGCTTGCAGTATACTAGGTTGGTTAGAATTTTTTTTTAAGAGACCTTGAAATTGCATTCAATTTTGAACTAAATGTAAATTTACAAGGCAGTGTATGAGACTGAGAACACCTTTTTCCATGCTGATTGCATCAGGTGTTTTAAAAAAAGCAGCAAAAGGGGTCATTAGCCCCTAAAGGAGCAGTTAAGTAAAACTGCTGTAGTTTATTAAATGTGTAATGTATGATGTTTCTGGAAAGGTTTCAGTCTATGCAAAACAGATCAAAATAATAAATTTTTCTTAAAGGGACCCTAACACAATTCAATACTCTATCATCTATCTATATCTATCTATCTATCTATCTATCATCTATCTATCTATCTTTGTATCATTTGTATCTAAAGTTCCCTTCCTATAGGATGTTATATTGGACAATTCAGAGATCATACCTTGCTCCAAAAATACAGTTTTTTAGTGTTGATGAAAATACAAATTTACATAATTTTTAAATTCTGTGACCTGTATTCTCAGTGTCTTCTTTTTTCTATAAGGCAGCTTTTTCAATATACTAGTTCTAATATACTAAACTTTTCATACATGTGAAAACACTATCATCTGATAAGCATAGACAATACTTCAAAGTTACTAGTAATCCCATTCAGCTAGAAGGACAGCATTCCAGATGCTGGAAATTTCCTTCTAGATGGACTTAACAGTCTCTGCAAGCAATAAAGAATTATCATGACATGTGGTAACAAAATTGATGGTGAAACCAATCATTTTAGTATTGACTTTGAGAAGAAGGAGATCATTAGAAACTAAGAAAACAACAGGTAAAAATTATTCTCCAGAATAGGGTGTATATGTGCCTATCAAAGGCTGAGTAGAAGGTACCTGGGGAGGGGGAGATACTGCGCATGCTAAAGAACGGGCAGATGTGTGAGGAAACCAGTTGTAGGAGAGCTGAGGCAATAGGTCAGCACAGGAGGCATGATAGCCTTGGAGATGAGTTCCCCTTCCTTGGAGAGAAAATATGAAAAGGGGAGGAAGAAGGCATACAAAATGGCTATGTGTTGAGCTGGATACTCTGTGAGGTATTTTACAGAAAGTTTATCATTTGGTCATTGCACGTACCTGGAGATAGATGGTAATTCTCATTTTGTACAGATGCCTTTGCATAATTTATCTATTTATTTTATGCCTACACAGGTAATTTATCTTTTTATATGTCATTCTGTTAATAAGTTACAAATATAGTCTTTTAGGATCCAAACTCATGTTCATTTGCCATTTCACTCTTCTGCCTTCCAAAAGAAAAGGCTGAGGAGTTAATGTAGATGCACTGTGAGGGTAGAAAAAGAAATGGAGGACAGGATTCATAGTGGCTTACTTTTATCCCAGCATTAAGAGAGGATATGGAGCTGAAGGTTTAAGAAGAAGATAGAAACTTTTATCTGTGATACACAGATTAGTCTTTAATGTAGCTTCTCCTTAATCTAGCTTTTACTGACTAGCTGTGATTGATTGGAACTTCAAATTCAAATCTTGTTGATTTAAGTATACTTCATCTTTATGTCTGCATAATTTTCAATTAGGAATCAGCTTGATACTGTTTTTTCTCTGCCTCCATCTCTCTGTCAGCACTTGAGATGCACCAGAAACCTTCAAACACTTTGTTGATATTTTTTATAAATAATTCCATTTTAAAGCCATAAACTCTCACCCAATTTGTTTGCCTTAGTTCAGTTCATTTTCATTGAGTTTCTCTGAGGGTGTGCAACTTACAATAAGGAACTCTACAATTGGGCAAATCGAATCAAGTCAGTAGCAAGATATTTATTAAGCACTGGTTTCTTGATGCAGCTTGGACAGATTCATCCAATCATGTGAAGATGATGGGGTATACCAGGATGCTGACTGGTAAGTGAAATAATCACTCAGAACAATAATGGCCTAGGGGCACCTGGGTGGCTCAGTGGGTTAAAGCCTCTGCCTTCGGCTCAGGTCATGATCCCAGAGTCCTAGGATTGAGTCCCACATCAGGCTCTCTGCTCAGTGGGGAGCTTGCTTCCCTCCCTCTCTCTGCCTGCCTCTCTTCTGCCTGCTTGTGATCTCTGTCTGTCAAATAAATAAATAAAATCTAAAAACAAAACAAAACAAAAAAACAATAATAGCCTGAAAGGATCTTCTGTCCTGCCAAGACATACCTAGCTACTGGAGACGGTTAGCTAGGAGACGCAGGACCAGGGCCCCAGCCAAGCACACAAGGCCTGGCATGGACTACAGGTAGCTAGAGGCAGCATGAGGTCTGGATTGCATGTCAGGCAACAGCACTAACAAACAGAAAAGAAGGGTGTGTGCTTCTATGTGGTACACAGATGCATGAACGAGTACTGGGACCTCAGTGGCAAATGCCAGTATATAACAAGAGGAAATGAGTACTTTGGTTGTGAAAACTGACACAGCTATGACTCTGGTTTCCCAGAAACTAACCAAAGGCCCAAATACACAGTCAAAAGTAGTGTGGCCATATCAAGTTCAGTTCAGCCTAGACAGGAACTCAAAGGAGCAGCAAAGTAATGAGAATCTGGATTCCTGGGAGCGGGGGTCCATAAAGTCAGGTGAAAATTTGCATTATGGGGCCAAGTGATGCAACAGGGCTGAGCCAAAGTGAGGCAGGGTGGCAAGGCCCAGCCAACTGAG
>ML107353.1:43399-88172 GCA_003697995.1 Taxidea taxus jeffersonii
TTTAGTTCTTTTATTTCTCCAGAAAGGGCTTTTATTTCTCCTGACAGGGTTTCTCTAATATCTTCCATGCCTTTTTCGAGCCCGGCTAGAACCTTGAGAATCGTGGTCCTGAATTCCAGATCTGACATATTACCAATGTCTGTATTGATTAGGTCCCTAGCCTTCGGTCCTGCCTCCTGTTCTTTTTTTTGTGGTGAGTTTTTCCGCCTTGTCATTTTGTCCAGATAAGAATCCGCTGTTCTCCTTGTTAAGTGAACTTGGTCTTGGCTGGATTTCTTGTTGATCTTCTGGGGGAGGGACCTGTTGTAGTGGTTCTCAAGTGTCTCTGTCCCAGGTGGAATTGCACCGCCCTTACCAGGGGCCGGGCTAATTAATCCTCTCAGGTTCGCTTTTGGGAGCTTTTGTTCCCTGAACGCTTTCTGTAGAGTTCCGAAGGACGGGAATGAAAATGGCGGTGGCGGCCTCCCAACTTCCGGTTCAGAAGAGCCGAGAGCTAGGGGCCCCAGTCTTCAGTGCGCCTTCAGAGAAAAGCGTTTAATCACTCCCGTCTCCCCAGCCTCCATTTGCGCTCGGAGACCGCGCTCGGAGACCGCGCTCGGAGAAAATCGTGCGTAATCAGTCCCGTCTCCCTGGCTTCTGGGAGCGCTCCAAGCTCACCCAGCCTGTGACCAAGCGTCTCTGTCTCTGGCAGAGTCCCACCTGGAGTCTCCGAACCCCATAGATCCCTGAGCTTTCCCAGGTCGGAGTCTCCCCGGATCTTGTGGCGACCCCTAGCACAGAGCACCGGCCCGTGTCACAGACCACGGCTCCAGGAAACCTCGGCTCTGTCTCCGCAGCCGGCTTCCCCGCTCTAATACCTGTGAGCTCTGCGACACTCAGACACCCCGATCCTTCTGTGACCCTGTGGGACCTGAGTCCACGCTGTCCCCGTGAGGTTTTCACCCCAGTTTAGCTTCTGGAGCGATGTCCCTCCATGGAGCAGACTTTTAAAAGTCCTGATTTTGTGCTCCGCCGCTTGCCGGGAGCCGGCCCCTCCCGCTGGGGTCTATCTTCCTGTTGCGTTGGATTCACTTCTCCGCTGGTCCTACCTTTTAGAAAGTGGTCGATTTTCTGTTTTTAGAATTGTTGTTCTTCTTCTCTTCGATCTCCTGTTGGATTCGTAGGTGTTCGGAATGGTTTGATAGGCTATCTAGCTGATCTCCTGCTGGCTGATGTTGTCTCAGCCTGCTACTTCTCCACCATCTTGACTCCTCCCCCCCTGTATAGACATTTTTTTTTTTAAAGATTTTGTTTATTTATTTGACAGACAGAGATCACAAGTAGGCAGAGAGGCAGGCAGAGAAAGAGGAGGAAGGGAAGCAGGCTTCCTGCTGAGCAGAGAGCCGGATGCGGGGCTCGATCCCAGGACCGTGGCATCATGACCTGAGCCAAAAGCAGAGGCTTTAACCCACTGAGCCACCCAGGCGCCCCCCTGTATAGACATTTTAACAATGTTTATTCTTCCAGTCCCTGAGCACGGGATGCTTTTCCATCTTTTTGTGTTTTCTTCAATTTCTTTCATGAGTGTTCTGTAGTTCTTCGAGTACAGATCCTTTACCTCTTTGGTTAGGTTTATTCCCAGGTATCTTATGGTTCTTGTTGCTATAGAAAATGGAATCGATTCTTTATCTTCCCTTTCTGTATTTTCAGTTAGTGTATAAGAAAGCAACTGATTTCGGTACATTGATTTTGTATCCTGCCACATTACTGAATTGCTGTATGAGTTCTAGTAGTTTGTGGGTGAAGTCTTTTGGGTTTTCCATATAAAGTATCATGCCATCTGTGAAGAGAGAGTTTGACTTCTTCTTTGCCAATTCGAATACCTTTTATTTCTTTTTGTTGTCTGATTGCTGTTGCTAGCACTTCTAGTACTATGTTGAACAACAGTGGCAAGAGTGGACATACTTGTGTTCCTGATCTCAAAGGGAAGGCTGTCAGCTTTCCCCCACTGAGAATGATATTTGCTGTGGGTTTTTCATAGATAGATTTTATGAACATGAGGAATGTTCCCTCTATCCCTATACTTTGAAGCGTTTTAATCAGGAACAGATGCTGTATGTTGTCAAATGCTTTTTCTGCATCAATTGAGAGCACCATGTGGTTCTCCTCTCTTCTCTTATTGATTTGTTCTATCACATTGATTGATTTGCAAATGTTGAACCACCCTTGCATCCCATGGATAAATCCCACCTGGTCATGGTGGATAATCTTTTTAATGTACTGTGGGATCCTATTAGCTAGGATTTTGTTGAGAATCTTGGCATCTATATTCATCAGGGATACTGGTCTGAAATTCTCCTTTTTGGTGGGGTCTTTGCCTGGTTTGGGGATCAGGGTAATTCTAGCTTGATAAAAAGAGTCTGAAAGTTTTCCTTATGTTTCTTTTTTTTGGAAACAGATTTAGGAGAATAGGTATTATTTCTTCTTTGAATGTTCGGTAGAATTCTCCAGGGAATCTGCCAGGTCCTGGGCTCTTGTTTTTTGGGAGGTTTTTGATCAGTGTTTCAATCTTGTTACTAGATATTGGCCTATTCAGGTTGTCAATTTCTTCTTGATCCAGTTTTGGAAGTTTATAGGTTTCCAGGAATGGATCCATTTTGTCTAGGTTGCTTAACTTATTGGCATATAACTGTTAATAATAATTTCTGATGATTGTTTCTATTTCCTTGTGTTAAGTTTTGATCTCTCCCTTTTCATTCATAATTTTATTAATTTGGGTCCTCTCTCTTTTCTTTTGGATTAGTTTGGCCAGTGGTTTATTGCAGTTTTCTTTTTTTCAGGTTTGGTCTGCCTTTCCTGATATATTTTATATTTTTTGAGGCTGTGGATCATACTTTCTTTATTTGCACCCAATAGTCAAGAAATGCTTATTCATTTATTAATTTCTCAAATAGATATAAAATTAATCAGTGTTTTAGTTTCCTTTAAAAAGAATGTTTATTGATAACTATTTCTACTCTAAAAATAATACACATTTATTTTTGAGAAATGGAAAATATAAAAAATGCAATAGAAATTTATTTTCCAATTTGGAAATAACTTTAATAAGATTTTCGTAAATTTAATTTACCTCTGTTTTCTTGGTTTATATAAAGTATGCTCTAAAAAAACCAAAACCACAATTGCCATTTTGCTTTGTATTCAGCTTCTTTCATTTGACACAAGTTTATCATTTTCCACTTATGTACAGTTAGCACAATGTAAAAGGAAGAAATGAAACCAGAACACCTTACATTTTAAACTAGAATGAATTACAAACATTTGCAATGTTCCTTCTAAAATGTATTTTAAAAACCACTCAGCTATTATGAACTTCTAATCTAATAAACAGAATTTTCCTGAAGCCCTGCTCTTAAGTACAAAAAGTGGATGATCTTTAGGTCTTTGTGCACATTTCTAGACTTCCATCTCCCTATTCTTCCCACTTCAACTGCAGCTTGTCCTTCATCAAGGAGGTTCCCAGTACAAGGAAATGGCACAGAAAGGTTCAACCACATCCCATCATTTCCTTTCAGTGATCCACATATGCAGCTAGTGTGTGTGTGTGTATATATTTTATACATATAAAATACATATATACTGTATCTCCAAATACCAGGCTGCCTTACAGCTTCTCTGAGCCCTTCTCGGCATATCCCAGGTCAGAGCCCCAATCAGAACCACCACTAGCATCATCAATGTACCAGCTCTCACTTCTATCACACCATTGCTTCTCCTTCACAGTATTAATTTTCAGGAGTCATTGCTTTTTTTATTGGCTTATTTGTTTTGTTTTTATTTGACACCCTTTAAAGTAATAAAGTCACTCCTTATGCTCTATGAGAAAACATCTTCTGTTTATGGAACAAGGTAATATTTTATTTTATTTTATTTTTTTAGAGAGGGAGTGGAGAGGGAGAGGAAGAGGTAGAGGAAGAGAATCTCAAGCAGACTTCATACCCAGTGTGCAGCCCAATGCATGGCATGATCTCATAAACCTGAGATCATGACCTGAACCTAAATCATGAGTCTGACACTTCACTGACTGAGGCACCAGGTGCCCCTTTATTACATTATTTTATTTCTAAAAGAAACAATAATTTTAAGTTTTCCCACATATCTGAATTTAAAAAATCAAATACAAGTTTGTGGCTTAAAAATAAAAGAGCTGTTTGCTCTTAGCACAAATTTCATATGAATTTAGCACATAAAACAGAAAGTGAAACATTTGATCTTATTATAGGGTAGCCTACTACCCAGTTTTGCCTGGGACTGCTCCAGGTTAGTGGTAGTTTCAGTAGCACTAAAATTCCCTGGTCCTGGGGGAACTCCTCAGTCCCAGACAAACCAGGATGTTTGGTCACCCTGAGTATTGTTCAGTAAGATATGCGATATTTACGAGGCTACTGATGTTTGTGATGTTAGGGATATTTTCTATGGAATGAATGTAGTTGAAACAAATCAGACTTTTACCCACTTTATGGTCTAATTTCTGTCAAGTGTAACTGTAACCTATCAAGGTCATTCTGGGAGATGTGTTCAGCCCTCTACAAGAATATGTAATTTGAAAAATGTTTGTTAATTGCCTAAAGTCCATATGTGGACGCAGGCATAAAAAGCAATTTGATAAAATTGTGAAGACTTCATTTTCCATTGCCATTTTGTTTCTGGCTACTGTTAGTTCCGAATTGAGCCAAAGCCCAGACAATTCTAAACTTTCTTTCAGATGTCTTTCAGATGTGATTTTTTTTTTCCCTCCAAGTTCTTTAGCACAGTGGGGTTTCTACTAAAGCTAATATTTCCCTGTAGTTCTCCAGAGCTGTTTAATTCTACCAAGACAAGGCATTCCCCAAGAGGCCTGAGAAAGAGTGCTCTAGTAGGTAATCCTGTAACTGAAATATACCCACCATCCTTTTGCCTATCAGTAGAAAATAACTACCCATGGAAGGCCCTCTCTCTCTCACTTTTTGAAAGACTTTGCTAGCAATCTGTCCTCCAACTGACCTTACCTCAATGCTCTTTTGCATATGCTAACATAGTGCAATATGATGACTTTCTCTTTAATTCATCCTGGAGGTCAAGAATGTAAGCCACATAATTGTCACATCTTGATGCACAAGTCATATTTTGTTAATATGAAAATTCATTACTGTTCCCTCACAGGGCACAGAAACATTTTATAGCAACTGAGGGAAAGAACATTGTATGATTTAAGAAAAAATAAAAATATACTGACATTTCCTTTTCAGTCTGTACTAGTCTAAAACTTGCACCCAGGAAACCCCACAATGTTTATGTCATTACTTGAGCATCTGAGCATTTGGAAAATGGAAGCTCATTGTTTTGGGCAAATTTCACCCATATGTTACAATGCATGGTAGTTTCATATCTCGGAATTTAATTTCATTGTAGATTGAGAGGCATTGTCACATTTTTTATCCTGATAAAAATATCTGAGGCCATTTTTTTAAACTCACTAAATGTTTTGAATTTAAATAGTTTGAATGGGGACCAACATAATTTCTATGGGACAATATTTTATTTTTAGAAAATATTTCAAGAGAAGAACTGTATCATCACTCAAGAGATCTTGGAGTCTGTTTTATACCTCAGATTAAAGAGCCACAATTTTAATACCCCAACAGAAGATAAATGGAATATTATTTTGAAATGCCATCTTTAAAGAGAGCTCTCAGAGATGCATTGGAAATAACTAGATTCCTTAAAACTGATCAATTTATAAATATTATGTGAGGAGTATGTTGGCTCCATCTGGCTCATTAAGGCTTTGAATTTTCTCTAGAATGTTAGTGGTAAATGCATAAAGAATTGTGCATTATGTTAAGTTGTAAGTAAAAAGGCGATGTGGCCCCATATTTCCTCATCAGAAGTCAGCTCTGCCACTGACTAACTAGGTCACTTTGGACAAATCTGTTTAAGCCTTGGTTTTCTTGTCTATAAAATGGAGAAGGTCTTAATTAAATGAGATAACATACAAATAGCATTTAACAAAATGTCTGGCATGACTCAAGCATTCGATAAACGATCGCTGCTATTAGGGTGCATAATGGAAACAATATTCTTAAAGCCATCTCATGCTGCTTCCTCTTCATAAAATGCCCTCCTCAAATGATGACAGCTGATAGCCCACTCAGACTTCCAGGTACATACCAAATGTCATTTTTTCCAAGAAGCTATCTCCTCAATTATATGTGAACATACACTCTGTTACATGTCCCAAGCACTTACCATTTGTCTAAAGTAAAATGCCAAAATACACAAAGGCACTAGTATTTAGAGTTCTTTGTGTTCTTATCTCTTTAGAGGTAGGGGGTCTGTTTTACTTAGCATTCCCCAACATCTAAGTTTCCAATGTCAATTAGGAAAGACAAGGGATTAAAACATACAGCTAAAATTCCAAGTAGCATATGATGGGTACAGAGAAAGTATAAACAAAGCTGCTAATGTTCAGAAGAGAGAGGGGTGGTGACTTGTGGTTCATGTGATAATGTAACTGGTCTGGAGGAAGAAGTTTGTAGGTGGGCCAAAAAAGGCTCAAGAGGATTTCAAAGGAGAAAAAGGGAGGGAAGGTAACTTCATGAAGAAAGAAGAGAACCATGAAGAATAGTCAGTTTGACTAGAGCAAGGTGAGTGGTGTGTGACTGGTGAGAGATAACTCCAGGACGGGAGAAGCTGTATGATTGTGGAGAAGCATAAACGACAAGCAAAAGAGGTTGGATTTATTTTGGGGTCAGTTGCCAAAGCTGGGAAAGAAGGACGTAACACAGAGAAATGCCACTGCCTTCATTACAACCTTTTAATTCTGGACTCATCAACACTCAGATGCCTTTCCTTAATAGCTCCAAAATATCTATCCCATATCTATCTCTTCAAGATAACCAACCATGCCACATTACTAAGTCTTGAAAGTATGTAAGTAAGAGCATGGGTTTGGGAAGCCAAAGTCTTGGATTCAAAACTTAGTTCTGCCAATTACTAAAGAGTGATCTCAAGAAAGAAATTACTTAACCACCCTAAGTCATAGTTTCCTCACCTCTAAAATTAGGTAGCTGTCATATTAACTCATGGGGTGCTGTGAAGTTTAAATGCCACATGTGGAAAGTACTTAGCAGAGACCATGGAAATGGCTCATGGGACACTGTGGCCCTTCATCGCTCTACCCCATCTCCCCAGTTCTTTAAGTTCCTTATTTTCTTTGGCCTCCAACTTCTAATAACTGTTTCCTGTTCTCCCATATGTTCAACAGTCTGACTGGGCTCCCTTCTCTACTATCAGGGACAGCTTAAGAAAGGTTGATCCACCCAAAGGACTTAAGCCTGAAAAGAGTATAGTAAAGGAACCATTCACAGAAGCATGCACTGCGTTAAGAAACCAAAGACGGTGGAGCATCACTGAGTGGTAAGTCATGATCAGCTACAGGCTTAAACTGCAAGAAGGACAGAGTTGTCACTGGAGCCAGGTGGTAGGTAGAGCTGTGGTTGAGAGGAAAGTAGCTACTGTAGAAAAGCAGTCAGGCAGGGAGGGAGCAGTGTGTGTGCAAGGCAATAACCCAGACTCTTTCTCCTCCTTCCTTCCAGTCTCTTGCCAGTGACTCCCATTGGCTGAACCCAGTTGGAAGCAAAATAGTAACAGAGCCAGGTGATGGATGCAGTCAACAGAGGCCTGTTTTCTGGGGGGCAAAAACAGTGCAGAGAAGAACAGGGAACTGATGGTAGAGTGGGGCTGGGGCAAAATGTGCTTTTGTTATTTGCATAAGTGGTAGAAGTATGGGAAAGAGCTGAAACATCCCAAGGGAAAAGTCTCATTGTCCCCATGACAGGTGATGGAAATGAAACTCAGAGGGGTAGTGGATTGCCAAGTTATCCAACTAGAAAAAGGAACCAGATTCAGATCTTTGAATGGTGCCTCAGGCCTATTCTTACTACTACTTTTTCCTACTACACTGTGTAGCTCTCCTCAGAGTGATGGCTGAAATTATCTTGGTCTCACCAAAGCAACTTCTGCCCTGAGATAAACCCAGGGTAGGAAATCATATCTTATTTTTTTTCTGCCCCTCCTTTAGCTCATTACTCACTTGGTCTAAATCCATTCATTGTGGCTTTCCAATTATCTTTCAGAGAGGGTTTCTTAAAAATGAATTTTGAAAATTAACATTAACTAAACTGGAGTCCCTCCTTTTTAGGGAAAGGGTAGTTTGTATCTAAAATATGAAGGCATCCGAAGGAGAGACTGATAGAGAGAGAAGTAAGGGAGGGAGGAAAAGAGGGAGGGAAGGAGGAAGAGAGAAAGGGAGAGGTAAGGATAGAAGCTTTGTAAAAAACAGTTTGAGGTGGATTATTTGTCATAGCTAAAAACTGGAGACTAACCGAATGTCTATCAACAATCGCAGGACGGAAAAACAAACTGGAATATCTATGTAATGGAATATTATACAGGGAGGAAACTAAAATTGCAAACAACAGAAGGGATAAAACTCCTAGACCTAGCATTAAGAAGAAGCCAGATTCCATTCATAAGATTTCAAAAGCAGGTGAAATAACCTATGGTGTTAGAAGATAGGATAGTGGTTATTTAGGATATGGGAAATGACTGGAAAGGGGTTTCTGTGTTGTTAATAATTTTCTGATTTTTGTCTACTTGTTTTTGTTTGCTTAATCTGGGTGCTTGTTGTACCAGTGTGTTCACTTTGTGAAAATTTGTTCACCTGCCTGCCCCTTATGATTTCTACCCTTTTCTATATGCATAGACATGCAAGTTCAGGTATCTAGTTGCATTAGTGAGTTTGCTGCAGTAAAAAAAAAAAAAAATCTATCTCCCCAAATCTCTATGGCTTACAGTACAATTATCTCTTTGTAGTCTGCAGAATTCTAAGAAAGCCTGGATGGTGTCTATCCCTTGGTGTTACTCGCGTGATTGTTATGTTATGTGGCAAAGGGATTTTGCAAATGTAATTAAATTTATTAATCAGTTGACTTTAAGATAAGAAGATTATCTGGGTGAAACTAACCCAATAACATGTAACCTTTAAAAGCAGACAGTTATCTCCAGCTGCTTGTCAGAGATTTGCCAGGAGGGAGATTTAATGTCCGAATGCTGGTTTGAATACGGAAGAGCCACACTGAAAAGATCTAAGAACAGCCACTAAGAACTGAGAGTGACCAGTAGCCGACAGCCAACAAGAAAATGGGTCCTACAGCCACAAGAAAAGAAATTCTGCCAAGGACCAGTGAACTCAGAAGAGAGCTCCAAATCCCAAATGAAAACAGCAGCTAACACTCTGATACCAGCCCAGGGAGGGACGCTGAGCTGATTATCCAATAGGGCCACGCCCATATATCTGACCTACAGAAACTTTGAGATAAATAAATTTGTAGTTTTAAGCTGCTAAGCTTGTGGTAATTTATAATGTAGCAATAAAAAATGAAGGCACACTTGTTCACATTTTGGCAGCTTTGTGTTGGCAGCTGCTGAGACTCTGCTCAGCTTTGCTCCACATGTCTTTACATTCTGGGACCCATATTGAAGTAGCTTCCCTATTTGGGACATTCACATGTCAGAGGGGAAAAAAGCAAGTGAAATGACAAAATACCATGATGGCTCTTAAAGGATGTAGTGTTCATCACATCTGTTCACATGCCACTAACCAAATCAGGTCACACAGCCTTGTCCAAAGGCAATGGGACAGGATGTATAATCTTATAGAAAAGGGGAGATTGAGTAATTTTGAAAAATAATACAATCCACCACCATGGAACATTATCACCCTGGTCTAACAGGATAAAGCAAAGTCTTTGGGGTCAGAAAGACTCGAATATGAATTCTGGTACCACCACCTTACTGGCTATGTGACCTCAGAGAAATTGGGAAATTTCTCTGAGCCTCAGTGTCTTAAAGGGCAAATACATGCCTTAGAGAATTGGTGTAAATGTTAAATGTACCAGTACAATGCCTGATAGATATTCTAATATATGTTGCTAAATATTAGCCTTAGCCTCTTATCTCAAGAATTAACAGAATGTAATTCTTCCAAAGGGAAAAGTTAGGGAATAGAACCCACATCTAAACATGCTTCCTTTTCTTAACTTTCATAATAAAACTAATGTAGAGTCCCAATTGCAGAATTCCTTCATACACTATATCTCTTTGAACATTATAGTACTAAATCACTGACAGTAAAGGGACGATAATATTACTCTTCTGAATGGGACGGTTACATACGATCAATATCAGAGGTGGGATTACTCTATAATGACATTTCTGAGGTGATGATTCACTTTAATATCTATTTCTGGTTTGTGGGAATATTGTCATAAAGTCATTGTTATTGCAGCTAAAAAACTGGCCAAATCAAATAGTGAATAATACTTTGTCCTCAGCCTGTTTGAGACTTTCTTTTTACCTGCCCCAATGGTTTTAAACACTATTTCAGGTTTCCAGTTCACAAATATTTGTCATTTTTAAAATAACTGTTATTAGTTGTTATTGTTTAAGCCTCAACCCACTATTTAGGGTTTTAATTTTCTTCTTATTAAAAAAATAACTATGTCTCTCTCTCCCTCTCTCTCTCTCATACACACACACACAGAGTGAAGTCAGTACACTTTTATCAGAAGAAGGAAAAAGCCACGTCCCTCCAGAAACAAAACAAAACAAAACAAAATAACTTATAAGCTGAAGATAACTGTAGTCAACACTGTGGAGCATATTCTTTTAATTATTTCCCTGAATAGTTAGACAGTTACATAGATAGGTAGGTAGATACATAGCAAGAAGATAGAATCACAGATGGCATGTGTTTGCATTTCTGTATATTTACATTTATTTCTTTTGCAAAAGTGTGGTGATATATTCTATTCTATAACCTGCTTTTTCCTGTAGTTATATACATATATATCACTGTTTTAATGGTTTCATTTAATAATTCTATGCATATTGGCCCTATTCACCCCAACTTACTCCTCTGATCAAATGTCATATACAGTAGCTCTGCTCTTAAATTTCCAAATAGATACTGGAAATGTTAAAGAACAATAAGCACAGAATCTCTGTCAGAATGGAGGAGCCTTTGTTGAAGTCTCCACCCATCTTTGTATTATCAAGAGTTGCCAGATGGTATGTAAAAGTATCTGTGTTTTAGTTTATAAACTGCCCTTTCCCTGATTTGTCCTTATTGACTGGTTAATTTCTCTGTGAAACCAGAATTGATTAAAGTGCTATAAACGTTACAGTTCATAAGATACACAAAGTGCCCTATCTCCAGTGTCATCACAAAGGTGCCCCTGACTAAGGCGCTCAGGTGCTGTCTTTTTTTCTTACAACAAAATTTGAAAAAGGCAACCTTGTTTTCTGAGTCTTTTTTTGTTCAGACCAAGAAAATGATTGCTCATAGAGTCCCCAAAAGAATGGCCAACAATGACTCTTAAAAGCCCTGAATTGAAGCCATTGTTATAGAAATATGGCAGCCTTTATGGGTGAAACAATCACCCATATCTGTCTGTCTGTCTATCTATCTATCCCACATGTCTGTCTATCTATCATCTATCATCATCTATCACCTATCTGTTATCTACCTACCTATTTCAAACATATAAGGAATTCAGCAGAAGTTTCCATCTGCTTCTTCTAAAAGCTCCTTTTGGAGACACTAGGGCCAATTACTTAGGAGCTGGTGGACACTGACCTCTAATGTGGGCCCTTGGGCCCCAGCTTCCGTTGTCTCTTCCTGGGCTCCAACTTGGCTTCTGATGGATGTGCTATTGTTGGTCTCTTCAGAGAGGAGCTGTTAAAGGAAAGGGAAGATTATTTGCAACTGGGTAGGAAAATGTTCCAACAAAAGAACAAAATGAAGTAATTAGCTTCCTTCTATATATAACCACCAGCATTGTTGCCAAATCTTCAGTCTGTAGTCAGTGAAGAAATAATGACAGTGCTGATGCAAGGCAGAGTCCCCTGCAGCCACCAACCAATCATAGGTAAAGCCACCCTCCTTTTTGCCCCAGCAGAGGATGGGAGGTAGAAGTGCCTAAAAATTAATCCTAGGATATTTCTCATCTTATTAAAACCTTTTAAAATGAAGACCACTGCCTGAATGGGAGGACTCTGTAAAATAACAAGCCCTAAGGGAATTAATGGTTTTTAGGATGATATACCCTTTTAAGAAGTTGAGAGATCTGTTGGGTGGTATTAGCTGATTGTTCACTTTTGCTGTATGTGAAAGGTCTTGTCATGGTCTAGAATAAAGCTCAGGAGAATCTTACCACCACCTTATACTGGTGAGAATAAGGTCTGACAGGAATCTCAAACCTATGAGGAAAGTCTTCTTAAACTAGATTTGTGCTGTATTATTTTAGAAAATAATCATGGGTTTTCTATTTCTCACAGACAATTTGATATTGTAGACTACTGGAAAGTATGAACAGAAAAGTGGACAATTGGAAAGATTACAGCAGAAGGACAAGAAGAAGAATATCTGGGCCTGACCCTACTCAGCTACAAGTTAGCTGATAGCTTTGTCCAAGAGATGGATGACATGGCTGCTATATGGAATGAGGCTTTAGCCTTAAGAAGAGACTTGAAGAAAAGAAGCTGGTGGGTTTGCTGAAGACCTGGAAGTGCTTCTGTGAAAATGGATGCCACCCATGATGGAAAATAATAGTTAAAAGACAAGAGTTAAAAGAGTGAGAAGGAAAAAGAAAAGGCAGAAAAGATAAGAACTTTACATTTTGAGATCTTTCTTAAACTCCCTGGCTTCTTACCTTTCTACTTCTCTTAGGTCTAATCCTCCAAATAACACTGCCTCTAGGATGCCTTCTGATTGCAGCCTGAGTAAGATGTCTTCATCTCGGTCCTTGGACTCCCAATGTCCACCCCTCATCATGAAGGCTGCAATAGCCTAAATTTGCTTGTCTGTGTCTATCCAGTAGACTCTGAGCCTCAAGAGTTCAGTACAACATATCTTTTTGCTCCCTACTGTGATCTTAGAACTAAAGCAATTCCTGGTGCATGGTGTGTGTTTAGTAGTATGTTGAATGAATAAATTGCAGAGAGAGGGTGCAGAAGTCATAGGCAGATAGAATAGCCTGATCAGAGAGGAGGAGATTCATGGCATGGCCAAGGTCCACAGGTAGAGAATTGATACAGTTTGGGAATTTAAAGAAGCACCACAGAGTGTGGCAAAAGAGTGGCAAAGATGGGACTGAGGGGAAAATGGGGCTGATCACGAAGAACCCTCAAGCCGTGTGAAAGAGATTAGAATTAATGCTGAGGGTAGCATGGGGACATTGATAGGAGAGTTGGGAAGTGATGTGATTAAATGTGTGTGTTTAGAAAGAGGAAGCTTACGGCAGCCTGGAAAACTGATCGGAGAGGGGCCAGCATGCAGGAAGGGAGTTCATTTAGAAGACAGTCGCAGATATTTGTGGGAGATATCATCATGGGTTGAACCATGTAGTGCAGAAAGGATAGAGAAAGTGGATGGATTTATGAAATATTTCAAAATAGAGTTGACAGAGTCTTGATATTAATTAGAGAATAAAGAATAAAAAAGAAGTTAAGGTTGATAAATATTTTAAGGTTTATGGTTTGAGCAAATAGATACTGAATGGTATCATTCACTAAGATAAGTGAATAAGTAGAGTATTTTTGCCCTTCTGTAAAATCTCCCATTGAAAGAAGAAAGAAAAGAGAACAACTTAAGATTCAGAGACATTTTGGGGTCCCTGGGTGGCTGAGTGGGTTAAGCCTCTGTCTTTGGCTCAGGTCATGATCTGAGTCCTGGGATTGAGCCCCGAATTGGGCTCTCTGCTCAGTGGGGAGCCTGTTCCCTACCCTCCCCCACTTTCTCTGCCTCCCTCTCTGTCTACTTGTGATCTCTGTCTGTCAAATAAATAAATAAAATCTTAAAAAAAAAAGATTCAGAGACATTTTGAAGTGGAGGTGAGAGAATTTGAGAAAAATCACATCATTTGGCCTTATATTTTTAAAAAATTTTTAAAAAGCTTTTATTTATTTGAGGGGCGCCTGGGTGGCTCAGTGGGTTAAAGCCTCTGCCTTTGGCTCAGGTCAGGATCTCAGGGGCCTGGGATCGAGTCCCACATCGGGCTCTCTGCTTGGCAGGGAGCCTGCCTCCCCCTCTCTCTCTGCCTGCCTCTCTGCCTACCTGTGATCTATGTCTGTCAAATAAATAAATAAAATCTTAAAAAAAAAAAAAAGCTTTTATTTATTTGAGACAGAGAGAGAGAGAGGGAGAGAGAATGAGCGGGGTGAGGAGCAGAGTAAGAGGGAGAAACAGACTCCCGGCTAAGCAGAGAGCCAGACGTGGACCTCGGTCCCAGGATCCCAGGATCACAACCTGACCCAAAGGCAGATGCTTAACCAACTGAGCCACCCAGGTGCACTTGGCCTTATTTTTAAACTAAATTAAGAGGCAAGGTAGTTTGCTGAAACCGAGGAGAAAAGATAGGAGTATAGGTATGGAAAGAATGTAAATGGTTTTTAAAAAGTCAATATGAGGAATAGAAAAGGATTTACTTTAAAATTGGTAAGTATAGTTGCAAAGAGCCTGGAGACCCAGCTGAAGTTGGATAATATGTATGTATAGTGTAGCTAATTATGGAGTTATCTCCTATGGCAACAGTTACCTGTCCGTATAGCCAAAGCAGTTAGAATTCCCCAGGCAGGTGTCAGAGTCAGTAGGTGAGGAAATCTAAATTAGCCCTCACTCTCACTCCTATGGAACCTGCTCTCTTCTTGTGTTCTCTGTCTCAGGCACCTCTGTTGCTAATTGTAGGAACTTTGGAATCATCCTAGATCCCTCTTTCTCCATCACAAACCCTATCTAAACAATCCCCAAGTTCTGTCCAGTTCTCCTACCTTTACTGTCACCATGCTTGTCCAGACCATGATATGGTCCTGACTATTGCCATGGCCTCTTAACTACTCCCCCATATCTCTTCCTGCCTCACTCCATTCCATTCTTTGCACTTTGTCTTTTATAAAAACAAAAACAAAAACACCACAAAAACACATCAAGTATTGTTTCACTCTGTTAAGACCCTTAAAAGGCATCTGACTGCTTTTAGGATAAGGACCAAAATTCTCAACACAGCACCAGGTCTTTATGATCCAGCCCCTGTGACATCTCCAGACTCACCTGGCATAGTCCTTCCTCTTGCTCTCTATTGCTTGGCCATATAGGCTTTCTCTCTGGTCCTCAAAAACATGGAGATGAAAAGCAACCAACAGAGGCAGAGAAGAAGGGTTTTATATAATCAGATGCTATGGACTTCAGAGAAAAGCAAAATTATAAAATAAAATATAAAATAGACTGAGCATTGATTCAAAGGGATTGAATAATTTAAACCAAAACCAAAAAAAAGGTGACATTTACATCTTGTTTAGCTTTTTCCAGTGCTTAGGGGCTTGTGAGGAAGCTCAGATCTATTTAAGGGAATAAAAACTCAGACCTTTCAGAGCACTAGACAGTCTAGAACAATGGTCTCTGAGCACCTTCCCTGGATGCACCATAGCATCTCACCCTCAGCAGCTCCCTTCTCCCTCTCTACTCCCATCCATCTCTATAAGCCACTCCTGTGCCAGAGCCAATTTGTCTTGGCTCTTCTCACATCTGGTCCTACTGACGTGGCACCTCAGGCCTTCTTAGCCAGGCTCCCAGCTTATTCTGCCCCCAGTATACTTCCCTTCTCCAGTCCCTTTCCCATCCATCTTCTGCCCAGATACAACCCGGTCTTTCTAAATCATCAACACCATCACATTATTCTCAGGTTGAAAAAGGAAAAAAAAAAAAGGAAATAGTGGAATGTAGGAAAAAGATGCTGAGATTATTTACTAAACTTGATACAAGGAGCAGGGAGGAGAAAAAGGATGACCTCTGTTTGAAAGGATTATGATTCAAGCAGAATTATCAGAGAAAGGACAAATTTTGGTCAGTTGTAGCCTTAGTTTTTTAACAGTTAAATTAGAGAATATGATAAGTCAAATATTTCTCTATATAGCTGTGAAATGGCTAGGCATTGGAGACAATACATGTTAGCACAAAAGGGCAGACCCTATTTCTTAAGTAAGGCACTTAAGCTTCTGTGAAGCTTAAATTAACTTCTATACAAAAATTCCACAAAAATTTTCAAACCTTTTGTTTCATGATAGTAAGATAACACTTAGGATGGTCACTGAAAAAAAAAATCCCTTGAAAATTGGTTGAAACTCAGCAATGACTCCAAGTGAGATCACCAGATAATATGTACAATTGCTGTTCTCTCATTTCCTGACTTGCCAGGTGACTCAGCCCTTGTTCAGCAGGGCTATGGGCATAAGCTATTGCTTGTGGCCTCACGACCACATCACACAAAATTAGGTGCTCATAGTCCTCTTCTCTAGTGGGTAGAGGGCACAAAAGAACCATATCTCAAACAGCATGTTTATTTAGCAAAGAACCTATTTACTGGGATCATGGAAGAGAGCCTCTTTCAACTTCTTTATGTAAATACCAAAGCACTTTTGAAAATGTTATGAGAGCATCGATTTGAACTGCTGTGATTTGACAAGTGAACCCTGGTTTTCAACTAGCTCCTCAAATTATAGCCCCCAACCTGGTAACCAAAGACATTCAGGAATTGTCTAGAGCCTCAAGCTTCACATGTCATTTGTCTAAATAATCTATTTAGATTATTTAGATAGATTATTGCTATTTAGATTATTTAGATAATCTATTTAGATTATTTAGATAGATTATTTAGATTATTTAGATAGATTATTGCTATCCCAACCTGATCTAAATGGGGTTCAGAAATTCTGGATGTGTACAAAGTGATATCTTGAAGCATCTTTTGGAAAACTCAACACTCTTGATTAAGAAACACACTTGGAGTTAGAAGACAGAAATAATTCTGAGTGCAGTTTGGTAGCTGTCTTCTACTCAGCCTCATGAATCACAAATGGATGAAAGAGAGAGAGACGGAGAGTTGGGGGCTTGCTTTGGCTCCTAAGATAGCATGACTCAGAGGATTCAGGTCTCACCTCATTCTAGACCTTCATTCAGCTTTAGTGCTATAAGAGAACTTTAATGGCATCACCCAGTGTGAGATGGAGGATCAGGAGCCACACTTGGCAGGAGGAAATTTGTCAGGACCTTCACTATGGACTGTGAGCAATATTGGTTGTGGAGGGTCACTTTCTAGGCAGCATAAAGTCCAAGACAATTCACAAATTTCAGGCTTAGCCAACTGAAAGCAGTAATGGCATTTCCTGAAATAGAGAATAAAAGAGAAAAAAGTGATGGTCAGATCAGTTTTAGACATGTTGAGCTTGAGATGCTATGAAATTTCCCAAGAAAATAAGGCAGTTGAGAGCTTTAGAGTGTTTGAGGGGTAGAGCTATAAATTTAGTGTCATAAGTTTAGAGATGTCAGTTGAAGTAATGAGGAGATGGTCCAGAGAAAATATGTGAGGAGGCAAAAAAAGAATGCAAAACCCTAGGATTATCCATATTGAAAGGAGTAGCAAAAAGTGACCTTACTGGGAAATGCTTGAATAACAAGGTAAGCTTAGGGGGTGCAAGAAGGAGATGTGGAGAAAGTTGCTACCTAAAGGAATTACACTTAGAACTTAATCTACAGAGTTCTTCTCAGAAAATTATATTACTTTTTTTGTTTCCAGATCTTCCCTTTTAGAGGAACTAACTGTAGAGTATTAAATCTAAAACTGGATTTTCAAATGAAGGAAATATTTGTAAAGACTTTGTTTTAAGGATATAAATCAGCAAGTAGTTAAGCCAGGGAATAATAAACAGACATTAGCTGAAACACGGCAATGTAAATCCTAGAAACTTTTACTTCTTTTTAAAAATTGATTGTCCAGTAAGACAATAATAGCATAAAGAGTTACATTAATTGGTGCTTATAAAGTGATTAATCTCTTTATTTCCCCTCCAGTCATTCGAAAAATTCTATATAAGATGCCCTTGTTAAAAAAAAAAAAAAAAGGTATTTTAAAAGGAATTTCACAAGGGCTTTCATTTTGCAAGGTTTTAGAGTGTGGTGGCATGATCTTCAGCATCATAATTCAACAACAGCTAACTTTAAATCAGACATTTTTATGTAGGTTCAGAAGATATGCAGGACCATGAACTCTAACACTGAAATTTCAGAAAGCAACTCTTCCATTTTTAACTGTAAAATAAACAGATTGCTATCTTTTTTGTAAAAGAGGCCCTACATGATAAAAAATGAGGATGACAGCTTTGCCAAGTCCCTCCATCTCCTCCTACTTTAGGAATAAACCAACCACTTAACATTTGCCCTTACATAAGATGATGTGGAACTCTATGCCCCAGTCCCACATTCTCCATGTCCTGCCCCATGAAGAGTGCCACTCACAGCAAGCATTTGTTCTCCAGAAGAGCTCAGGTGGGTGCTAAAGAGGATAAGGCATGCAAACACAGTATTTATGGGTCTTCCCTAAATGCTTCTCACGATACTGAGTGGGTAGAAGATGACTGTGGCTTCAAAGTTGGTCTCTCTACGTATCAATTCCCAGAACTCCCAAGCCCTCAGGAACTGAATGAACAGTTGCTGAAACTAGCAATTAGTAGGCCCCATTTCCTCTTTGTCTTTGCAGGCTTGTTCTGATGATCTTCCCAACTACACGTTCAGTCTTGCTCTTCTTGGACAGGAAGTATTTAGAAGCCTGGGGCCCTTGATCTCTTCACAGTCAGGAAAAGTTTAATATGAAATGTCCTGGAGGGACTTTGTTAGCTTGTATAATGCTACTAAACAGCTTACTGCCTGTCATACATTAGGGTGTGAAGTCCTGCGTGCTGGCCGACATACTACCTTTCACTTCTCTCTGATGTTCCCATGGTCTCTTGTATTTGCCTTGTCTTTGAGAACTGGCCCTTCTTTGTTCTTGCTGGTTCTACCACTTGAAGCTTTGCCCTGATTCCTAATTCAAAGGCCATGTCCCTGCTCTTCTTATAAACGCCAACTGGATGTAGCCTGTCAATCTCTATGAATCGTGGACTTCTATGGCTGACCACTTACTAGAGGCCTTTATAACCCTGAAACTTGGTGCTTTGTGCCTCCCAGGTGGATCCATCCTGTCAGTCCTGGAATTGGCACAGGTCTCCTTGGGCCAGGCCTACAATACTAAAGGGGCCAATATCAGATTAATTACACTGCTCTCTGCTCCGATTTTCTAAGAATAAAAACTTGGTGTATCCCTGACAGATCCCAAATTATACCATTAGCATCAAATATACAAGGATGCTTCGATCTACATCAAAACTATGTCATTAATTATCTGTGTAATGAACTCCCTTGACAAAGTGAATAAAATTTTAAAATGTGTTCAGATCACATGGACAAGGTGCCTGAGTATTAATAACAACCTTTGCAAATAATAATTTTTTACTAAATGTAAGGTGGCCCACTAGCCAGGTTTACCCATGACTCTCCCAATTTTAGACTGAAAATCCTACAAACTGAGATGTTTGTTCACCCTAGGAAAATTAGTCAGACTCTCTTGTTGGCCTTGATCTGTAGATTGAGAAGGACCCAACAATAACTACATATACAATTATAAAGTGATGATTCTCTTTTTAATTGCAGCCTCTTCATGCCCATTCATCATACTGTAACTACACAGTGCTTCCACCTAAATGGGTCCTTTCCAACTTAGACCACTCTTCCTTCTAAAGGACTTTTCCATTTCTTACGTGACACATTTGTTCCAAAGATCATCAGTAACACTGCCCTCTAGATTTCAGCAGATCATCTTGACCCAGACTGTGACCCTGGACCAATGGGGAGTCTTTTATCCAAGTCTAGCACTTTTCCCTGTTTTTTCATTGTTTTGACTGATGCTTTGGGAAGTCCCATTATCTCTATCCTACAGCTGAGTTTTAAGTGTTTAAACAGGCAGAGGAACAGAAACTCAAATGCTAGTGTGAGCCAAATAAAGAGTTCTTTTCTTTCTCTATTCTGCAGGACTTCTCAAAGTCTTAATTTGCTACATACTGTACACTGTCAGTATCCAAAGGAATCAAGGGTGTTCACTATTTCCCAAATATACTTGATAATGGATGTCTTCAGAGGACCAACATTATTAATACCTTGTGGACATCATGTCTGGGTGTATAAAGTTTGGGAAGTGCTACTATAAGAGGAAAAGCACAGACTTTGGTGCCATAGAGCTCTGGGTTCAAATCATAGTTCCAATGCTTTTTAGTTGGGTGACTTACTTATCTGTAAATCCTTTATTTAATTACATTTCCACATTGCTATTTTTTTTTTTTAAAGGAAAGCATGTAAGAAAGGAGGGAGGTAAGAAAGGAGGGAGTTTTAAAAAGCAATTTTTGTTTCTTCCTTTGTATACCAGGTATCTACCTAGTGGGATTGTTGTAAGGATTTATAAGTTTATGTATGAAAAGCACCTATCATTCTACCTTAAAAGCTTGTGTGGGTGTAACATAAATATCTCACTCTAATGACTACAGCTTCATGAGAGATTAATAAATCAAAGCTAAAACTAAGAACAGAAAGCCAATGTGCTATGATTTCAGCAAGAGTGCATGTATAACATCATTGTCTATCATTTCAGAATTCCTTTTCTTTGAGACTTAACATTTTTGTCATCTTAAATTGTTATCAAATGACCCCTTACCAGGCATTGTTTCAAGATAATGACATTGAGAAAAAGTAAATGGATAGAAGAAAGAAGAGAACTAATGTATGCTTTGTTCTTCTTTAAGATCCGCAAGGCATATTAGCCTAGTAAGGTCTCCTTTTGGGGGACTGTGAGGCAAAAGTTCATAAAGAAGGTGGAAAGAAGAGGTCAGAGGAATTAAAGATACAGTTCAGATCCTTCATATTCAACAAATAAGAGATGAGAGAGTTAGAGACCCAATTGTTAAATTCCCAAGCAAACTGTTCTTTCTTGGAAAAAACTTTCAAATCAATACTCAGTCTTATTTCACAGACCAGATGTGTTCCAGAAAAGCTGACCTTCATTCAAGCTTATTAAGCACATATTCCAATAGTCTCCCATTATGAGAACAGGGATACATTTCCTGGGAGAGAAGGAGTAGACCTACACATAGCCTATCATTATGTTATAGTGAAGAGAACCCAAAGTGTGTCTGCTCTGTAACACAAAGAATGGGATGTCTTCCCCTATGAGGCTTCAGCTTACTCTTGAAAATAAGGGTGATGATGATGATGATGATGGTGATAATGTCCTTCCCCAATGTGGTTATCAGTAACAAAGTAAACAAGTTAAGTGGAAAAACTCTATTAAACTGCTATCACTCTGAAGATAAGAACTGTTTATCTTGCTCATCATGCTATTTCTAGGATGGTCTCAGAGTTTGGCCTATGGGGGGTGGCCATTGTATCCATATTGAAAGGGTAAATTAATACTTTATAAACTCAAAATCCCTGAACAAGTTCTTGTTTGATTTTTGTTCATTTCTCTATATATCTTAGGTGTGTTTTATAACAGTGTTCCAGGAATTAAAGAATTTATTGCATCTACTGTTAACTCCATTTAATGTAAGAAAGAGCATTTTCAGATGTAAACAAGTAAGAATAATAATGCCATCTCTTTATATTATGCAGTTCTGCCCAAGAAAGAACCTTTATAGTTAAATTGTCTTAAAGTAATATTATTAGCATTTATTGAGTGCTTGCTGCTTTATGTGCTTAGATGTAATAGTTAACTGAATCCTCATCATTCCCCATGGGACAGCTATTTTTATTACAACCACTACATGGATGAGAAAACTGAGGTACAGAAAGATAAAGTAACTTCCCAAAGATTATGTGGCTCTACAGCCCTCTCCTGTAACCATCACACTTTGTTGTCTCTCCCAGTTCTTGATATAGTCTTTATTTTTCACTAAAAAAAACTTCATCATAAACCAGCAGTGGTCTGAAGTCTAGAGAACCAATGATTTATTTTACTTGTAGATTCTCTTTGTTCTAACCATCCTTTCCTCTGAAACCCCAGACCTCAAGAATTTCATCTACAACTTGGGATAAAAATGATAACCAGTTCTGATCAGAAGACAATAGCATAGGAAAAGAAAATACAAACAGAGGTATGTTTCCATTGGTAATAAGAGAAGAAAATTGGAGAGACATATTAAGTGGAATTACAATCTATGCTATTAGAGGGGGCAATGTATCAGGAGCAACGGACAGAATTAAAAGGAGTTAAGACAGTAGACTTATGTACCAGTCACTGAGTTGTGGTGGAACACCTGAGAAACATCCACCTACCTGGTGACAACCTGGCAAACATTACCTTCTTCTTCTTCTTCTTTTTTTTTTTTTAAAGATTTCATTTATTTATTTTACAGACAGAGATCACAAGTAAGCAGAGAGGCAGGCAGGGGTTGGGGCGGGGGGGGGGGGGGGGAGGCAGGCTCCCTGCTGAGCAAAGAGCCTGATGTGGAGCTCAATCCCAGGACCCTGAGATCATGACCTGAGCTGAGGCAGAGGCTTAACCCACTGAGCCAACCAGGCATCCCCACATGTTACCTTTTTTAATCCACAAGAATGAAAAGAGCCAAGAGCATGAGTGGAGTTGCAGCAAATGGAGCAGAGGGTATAAATAAAACTGAACCGTGCATTCATGAGCCTCTCCTCGATTTCATGAACTAATATCAATGCGTGGGTGAGCCATCATGTGGTCTGTGCCCCCCTTCCTGCCCTCCCCTCGATGAGCATAGTCAGAAGCAATGAAGGTTTCAGGAACAACATTTTTCCTTTGCTGTCTGGGTCCATGCCAGACTCTGCCAATGCGAGAGTAAGGGGCAGACTGCAAGGCTGAAGGAAAACAGGGTTACTTGTTCTAACTGTTTCTTCCAGACATCTGGCTGCTTCCTATTCCTTTTGGGGTCTCCCCAGCATTGTTTGTTTGTTTGTTTTGTTTTATCTGCAGCAGTTAGTCTAGTAGTGATTGGTTATAATTTTCAGATTTGTTTCCCCACACCTTCCCAGAATCAGCTTTAACAACTCCTTTCAGAACTACCAGCCAGTTAGTGCCCCTCCTCAGAGGTCTGGCTCAACTAGGCAGGACCCCACCTCTGAGTTTTTAAGTTCTGATACTTCCAACCTCTTGTTTTTGTTTCCACAATGTAGGAGTGGGAGCTATTTTCTGTAATTATCTATGGGTTCCCTTTTGCCTTGTCAGTTCTCTAATACCCTTTTGGTCAATCTCTTTGTTAAGATACCTGGTGTGGTTTCTGATTGGCTGTCTGGACCTTGGAAGAACAGCTTTTTGACATTTACTCTTCATATCCTTCATTTGTCACTTTGTATTTGCAGAGTTGCATTGTTGTAGAAGGTTTTTGTTTGTTTATTTTATATATGTGTTCTGATTTAACATTTAGATAAAAACTTCTGGAAGCACAGCGAAAACAGTGTTCAGATTCAGAAAGATACAGATTTAAGATCTGTTTTTTTCCATTTCACAAAAATAAATGATTTTGAGCAAATTATTTAACATCTCCATATGTCACTTTTTCATCTATAAAGGTGACAATAATGCCTGCTTCATATTGATATTGAAAGGATATGACTAAAATATATATAAATGCCTTAATAAAGGCACTCAATATATAAAGATGCTCAGCAAATGGCCTTTTAGTTTATAGGTGTCTATTCATGATGGCCAAAGACACCAGCTAGTATACAGTAGACACTAAATATACACTTGGTGGTAATGATGATGAATTAGGGTTTCTGTGTTTATGTCTGTGTATAATGCCATTGGACATTGGCTTGTACATAGAAGCTCTCAGTGAATATTTGTGGGTGATGACAAATATAAGTTCCGATTATTTGATTAATAGCCCATTACACATCGTAATTCACTTGTTGTGTACATTTACTAAAAAACTGACTGCTGCTCTGCCGGCAAAGAATTCCAGAACGTGCTATCTGGCTAAGGGTCTGTCTTACCTCTACGCAACACCATACATGGACCACGTACTGGTACAATGTATCTGACATGAATGGTCTGTCATCTGTTTGAGTGCTCCTTCTGTTGGGAAAGAAATGAAACTCTTTCCAAATGATGTTCCTTGAGGAAAACAAAAGTCTGTGACTTTCATTACTGACTGACTCTTACTATGAAAATGGCAAACATGCACCACCCATAGTTCACAGGAACTCAGAACAGCCCTGAGGACAGCGTGTTTTGGTAATGGAACAGCAAAATGTGAATTTCTGTAGCTCCTCTGATTGCCCTTGAAGAGTCTGAAAGCAGAGCCGCATATTTAATCATGGGGAAGGAATAATAAAGATCACAGTGCCTGGGGAGGGAGCACCATGCAAGTCCAGCAGGCTCTGCTGAACACTGCGTAGTGTAAAAATGTTTTGTTGTTCCTGCAGCTTGCTTGCCTTAGATGAGGTCCATCCACACCAAAAGTAAAACTATTAGAATCTCTGAGGGTCTGAGGGAGCTTTCTTACCTGTTTCCTTTGGTCTTTAGAATATATTTATATTGAGCAACACCAACAAATATCTAGGATATTTACACTTATATTTATATGCACTAAGTTCGTTAAGAAATTAGACAACCAGCGCCTCCTACTTGTTACTGAAGGGAAGGTATTCTATCAAAATGGGCTAATTCAGGGAAGTGACATGCATTTGTGAGACTTGAATATAAGTCATGACTTAGGAATTTAACTCTGCTGGTATTAAAATACTGCCCTCCTCATTGGTCTGGTCAATCTAAGGTGTGTCCTTAAGCTTTAGTGCATGTAATAATCACCTGGAGGGCTTGGCAAAACACAAAATGATGGGCCCCCACTCTCAGGGTAGAGCCTCAATGGAATTCCCGAATGTATTAGTAGTCAGCATTCTCCAGAGAAACAGAACCACAGGACTGACTGATTGATTGATTGATTTACAGAAATTGGTTCAGGGGTTTAAGTGTCTGCCTTCAGCTCAGGTCATGATCCTGGGGTCCTGGGATCCAGCCCAGCATCGGGCTCCCTGCTCAGCGGGAAGCCTGCTTCTCCCTCTCCCCTAGCTTGTGTTCTCTTTCTCACTGTCTCTCTCTGTCAAATCAATCAATCAATCAATCAAATCTTAAGAAAGAAAGAAAGAAAGAAAGAAAGAAAGAAAGAAAGAAAGAAAGAAATTGGTTCATGTGGTCATGGAGGCCAAGAAGTTCCAAGAGCTGCAGTCAGCCAGCTGGAAACCCAAGAGAGCTAATAGTGTGAGTTTCAGGCTAAATCTGAAGGCCTAAGAAAAGGAAAGCTGATGGTGTAAGTTCTAGTCTAAAGGGCAGCAGGCTGGAGACACAAGAAGAAGCAATTTTTTTAGTGCCAGCTCGTGCAGACAGGCCAGAATTCTCCCTTATCCAGCCGTTTTGTTCTATCCGGGGCTTCCATTGATTAGATGAGGCTCACCCACATTAGGGAAAGCAATCTGCTTTACTCAAGCTACCAATTCAAATGTTAATCTCATTCAGAAATGCCCTCACAGAACAGCCAGAATAATGACTGACAAAAGGTCTAGGTACCCCAAGGCCCAGCAAAGGTAGCCCAGGAAATTAACCATCACACCAAGTGATGCTGCTGCCGCTAGTCCAGGATCCACATTCTAAGAACCACTGATAGAGAAGAAAAGTGGGTCAGAAGTAAAAACTCGATATTTGCTTTATCTTTATCACAGAGCCTGATACCTAGGGAGGCACTTTAATAAAAAGTGTATTGAGTGAGTAAATAAAGTAATAGAAGAAAGGAGGGAATGGAGGAAGGATCCCTATATAAACAGACCTGAGTGGACATTAAATGGTCAGGGTTCTAGTCTGACTATAATGTGGAAAACAAAGGCAGAAGAAAAATTATTAAGTTTCCTTACTACATACAGCCCATTGAAAAGTCCTTGAAACAGGCAGAGTGACATTCCTCTAGGGACTCAATTCCTCTAGGGACTCAACATCTTGATGTCAATACTTTGCTAAGGGCCAAAGGCAATCCTAGTCCCATCAGGATCCTGTATGTCTACTTTAACATATAAATATTCCTTTGGACTTCCTTTATCTCTAAACCCCCCAAGATACGTGTTGGCAATCATCCCCCAAGCATATGGCCCACTGATACACATCTGAAGGGTCTCACGACTAAGGTTTTATTAGACAGTAATAAATGACCTTTCCCCAACAATAGCTAGTGCCCTCAAGGTCCTGGAAACCTGGCTTCCAAGATTCCTCATAGACTTATGCTATCCCTAACCCCCTCCCAACTTGAAAGTGTATAATGCCGTACTCTTCATGACCCCATTGCAGCTCTTTCTGCCCACGAGTCCTGTCCCTGTGCTTTAATAAAACCACCTTTTTGCACTAAAGATGTCTCAAGAATTCTTTTTTGGCTGTTGGCTTCAAACCCTAATGTTCTTTCCTACATCGACTAGATCTCGCTTTCCTCAGCTCTAGGATTTGGCCTAGATTCTCTCAGGTCTTTCATGGCCCATATTTTTAAGTTCAATTCTAATTTAAAGGCAAAGTAATGTCTAACAATTATTTAAAACAAGTAATTTATTTTAACCAAAAAGTGAGCTTTCATTGCAAGCCTGTTATGTGCCAGGTGCTGTGCTAAAAATTTTTATAGCATTATCTCCTTTGATCCTCACAATAACTCCATTATTTCCACTTTACAGATGAAGAAACTGAGTTGATGTTTTGAGGAGGTGGTTGGGCTGGGATTGTATCTAGGTTCTCTTTAGTTCCAAAACCTTCCTTCTAACTATACTGACTTCAGCACAAACATTTATAGAACATCACACATGGGCAAATCACCACACGAGGAAAACTACAAGGCATTTATCATTTAGTGAGAGCCAAAGTCCTGTTTTTTAAAAAGCCAAATACCTAAAGAAATTTCAAACAGAAGATTGGCCAAAATGTTACTGGAATGTAACATTAAGGACTAAGGCAGTAGGTATAGCATTTTTAAGAGTGTAGATTTCGAGATCAGACTGTATGGGTTTGATTCCCATTTTCATTATCACAACCTGTATTTACTTGGCTAGTTTACATAATCCCCACTGCAGCTTCCCCAGCCCTAAATATTTACCTCATAAGGGTGTTTACAACCCACAGGCTGGATTACATCCTCACAGGTTTAAGTGAATTACCATATGTAAAGCACTCACAGAGTGCTAACCACAGGACAATCAGTGTATGAATGTTTACTATTCTTTTTTTTTTTTTTTAATGTTTACTATTCTTATTACACCCTCAGCATCTAGCCCAACACCTGGCAAGGAAAGAAAATCTGTATATAACAGCTGAAGAATACCAAGAACCCGTGCTTTCTAGAGGTTATAGCAGTTATCCATAGAGCATGTAAATTTCCCTTTATAGTTGATCATCTGGAAGCTCAACCTCAGCCTTTGGATAGCTTCTTCCTTTTTTCAAGGCACAAAATCCAATAACGTGTTATTACTATCTCTCAAAGTGCCTGCTTATTGCTGGCTCAGTGATATTATATTAGTATGGTTTGATGTGCCACAGAACCAAATACAGAGTAAGAAAATAAGAAAAAAAAAAAAACCCTGAAATTTGCGTCAAATATCTGTTTTCAGTTCTTATAGCTAAAGATGATTGAAAGTTAAAGAGTTTTAAAAAATTTTAACCAGGAAGAACTTTTGAATTTGCCTTTCAATTAATACCCTGTGTATAAATTGCAGGTAATGACCTCTTGTTTTACTTATCAGATCAACTGAATAAAAATCACTTGAAAACGTAAAGCTGCACTTGAACTTTCTTTAAAAAGTGGCACGTTGCCAAGAAATTCATAGCAGAGCTTAGTGAGAGCTGTGGTTTGTTGTCTGACATTTAAAAGTATACCTGAACTCTTTAGCACATGGATACTGAATATTCAAGAACAGTCTGAGATTTCCACTGCTGCTGCCTGCTTCAGCACTTTAATCCCTGGGTTATGCCAGGGTTGCTCATTAGCATTTAAATGGACAGCCAAGTCCTGCAGACACCTAAGATATATGTCACACTGTAACTGGCTTCAACTCCTTCAGGGGCTGTGGAGTTTCTTTGCCTCTTCTGATGTTCCAACTTCTCTTTCAACTTTTGCCTTTGTGGATTTGGGATGATCAGTTATCTGCAAGATTTATAACCAACAGCTTTGATGTCAGACAGATGTATGGTGTCAACATTTTGCAATTCAAGAGAAGTCTCTTTTTTTTTTTTTAGGATGTACTGTTGTGTTTTTCTGTCTGCTGACTGCTCACTTTAATAAAATAAAGCAAACTTCAGTTCCCTGGGTTTCTCTTAGGAAAATTTTAAATCAGCCCTCATTCCAAGATGGAACTTAATTTGGTATAATGTCCCTAGCCTCACTAAACCACCAGAAAGGGCTCACTCTCCATACACCTAAAATCCACAGCTGCTCCTGTCTCAGCAGCAAAACCAGAATACCGATTATACTACCGTACTTTCATTTGGATGTGATTACTGGCCTACTGAAACTCAGACTAAATACATAACTTAAATCACTTGTTTCTCAAAGAGCCATCATTGAATCTATTTTTTTTATCTTAAGAGTAATAAAGGCAAGTCTTATCAACATTCCTGAGTAACCTTATTATACAGCCTTGTTGCTATAACAGTGGATACAGGACATAAAACTGGTGGGTTGATGTCATACAAGTGTGCAATCATACTGCTTTCCAGCACGCTTTTAGGGCTGTGTACGAAACACCTCATTAATGATCATTTTCATGGTATCACCTAGAACGATGCTGTCCCACAGAGTAGGCACTTGTTACATGTGGCTACTTAATTAAAATTCAGTTCCTTAATTGTATTGTTCATATTTCAGGTACTTAATAGCCACACGAGGCTATTGACTTGGATAGTGTTAGATACAGAACATTTCTATCATTGCAGAAAATTCTATTGGACAGCACTGATGTAGAGTCTTAGGATTTAAGGGACCTTAGAAAGGGCAACTAACCATCTTGCTTTTCCCAGGACTGAGGGATTCCTGGTATCTAGGATCTTCAGTGTTAAAATTACATTTCCTAGAAAACAGGGCCCTAAGAGGTCATCTGCTCCGACCATATACCTAATGCAGATATTCTTCCTGCAATATTCTTAACTTTGGACATTTCTGAGCCTGTTAACTAAGTGATGTTATATATTAACTGGGGTAGCTGAAGCAGGCAGTATTTGGAAAACTGTATTAGATGATTAAGTTAAAACTAAATGGGTACTGATTTTCACCAAGAGTTAGAAAGTGAACAGAAGCAAGTAGACTATTAAAGAAAACATAATGACATGGTCCCAGCCACTGAGAGGGAACATATTTCATAAGTAGTCTATAAGATAGGTAATAAGTCTAGCATCAAACACACATGGCTCTTAGAAACATCTGGTGAATCAGAGTCCTGTGTCATATTAACAGACAGGGTTCTGTTGAAGTACTTTTTCCCAAAAGAAACAAATATATTGCAGTCATTGAATTCAAGAACTCAAAGAAGACTTGGGGATTTTCCAGTCCAACTCCAATTTTTCAGAAGAGGGACTTGGTGCCCAAAGGGCCTAAATGTCTTTTCCAAGATTCCACAGTAATGGAGTAAGAGTCTGTATTGCTTTTTCTAAGGGCAAAGACACAGATTAGTCTAAATTCCTGTAAAGAAAATTGATGACATTTTAATTGAATATTAAATTTTTATTACTTCTCCATGATTTTTGTTTAATGTTAAAAGTATTTTACTTTATATTATTTTATATTTGAAGTAGCTTCGTATTGAGAAAATTATTAACAAACATTGAATAGGAAGGTGGTTTAATGTGATCAAATGGCAGAGGGAAGGCAGAACTATTTTTATCTTGCTTTGGCTTCTACAACCAGAAGAATGATCACTTAGTGAAGAGCAGAACAACACTGTAAGGGAGAACTGAAGCCAAATTTAGGCTAGGAAATGGAAAGAGAACATCTAGAACTCCTTAAATATGGTGAAAACCCAGGCTCTAAATAAAAATAGACCTGTAGGTTCCAAGCTGGCTTCACAACTGTGTGATTTTGGGTAAGTTATTTTACCTCTCCATTCCTCAGCAAAGTCAATCTATAAAAATATGGATTATAACAGAAAGTATCCCATAAAGCTAGATAATATATATAAAGTGCTTAGAACAATGTCTTATCTGCTTAGTGATCAATAAATGCTATTAACTAATTATTATCATTAAATTACAAAAACTGATTTCAAGTGTCCACATCCAGATGAATTATATACCAGGGTAATGAGTAACTTGCAGAAATATTTGTTGAATGATGAATACACAAATTACAAGCCTGGCATCTGTAGCTTACGACTATTGCCTTAATCAGTAATGTAAAATACCTGCCTTCAGACACTTGCCAAAACAATGTTTCACAAGTGTCAGTCATTTGATAAACATCTGTATTCATTTCCTATTTCTGCTGTTACAAATTATCACTGGCTTAAAACAAGAGGAATCTACTCTTTACAGTTCTGGAGGTCAGAAGTCTAAAATAAGTCTTCTAAATGGGTTTAAAATCTGGTTGTTGGCAGGAGTGGTTCCTTCTTGGAGCTTCAGAGAATTTGCTCCTTGTATTTTTCAGCTTCTGGAGGCCACCTGTTCTTTGGCCCATGGCCCCTTCCTTACACCACTCCAGCCTCTTGCTTCCTTGTAACATCTCCCAGTCCTGTGACCCTCCTGTCTCCCTCTTAAGAACACTTATAATCATATCACTGGGCCCTCACAGATAATCCAGGATAATCTCATCTCAGTATCCTTACTTTAGTCATATTTGCAAAATGTGAACTTTCACCATATACGTGAACATTCACAAATTCTGGGATCAGTATGTAGACATCTTTGGGGGCATTATCTAGCCTCCTACATCACCCTCGCCATTTGATGTTTTCCATGTTTTCTTACCAATATACTATTACTTAATACTCATCTTAAATTATTTTATTGACTAATTTTGTCTGTGAACTCATGGTTTCAATGGGCTGGTTATATGTTTATTAAAACATGTTCAAGTGATATTATTAAAATTTTGCTTATCCTCTAACATCTTCTCTCGGGCTATAAATGATATTATACAGCACACTTTAGAAAACACTGATTATAAATTCTGCTATAAATTTATATCCCTCAAAGACTGGCCAAAGACTTTTCTATAGTAATAGATGATTGGGAAAGTCTAGCCTAGTATAATGAGCAGGCTTCTTATTTTCTCTTCTGAATTCTTTGAGTTTTTTTCCCAGTGTTATTTTAGAATACTTGAAGGCATGGTTTTTGAGTCATATTACTTAAGCCAAGAAGAAATTCCTTGACTTAATGTTAAGTCCTCTACTGTCAGGGGAGGTCAATACAACATCATCTCCTTGAACTGCTTTTTGATCCTTTTGTAAATCCACCATTGGAGATATGGCCCATTCTGGTAGTAAGCATTTGTACAGGGAAGCAAGTAATAAATTCCCGTTTGAGTTTAGTTCCAGGAAGAAAGATGGTATTAAACTTATTGGCTTTCTTTAGTTTTAATAATAATAATAAAGAATTGCCTAATTTGTTTCTATTTTTGCCTAAGATGCTAAACAGTCAGATTCAAGGTATAGATGAAATCAGCTCAACTCTGGAATGTTGGCAGCAAGATTCCTTTGCTTCTCATTTATGAAGTATATTGTTTTGAGACCTAGTTGTTTTACTTTATATTGTGTCCAGTCTTAAATATTTGACATAATAATATACAAGTCCTATTGTGACAGAAATTATAATTAGGTGGATTTGGATGTTTTCTATAAAATAAATTCCTGAATCATGAACTATATTTGATATTTGAAGAAAGTAATTGTGGTGGGGAATGAGAATGTAACCACAGAGAACCTGATCAGGGCCCAGCTGTATCCATCCCCTGTTTGCTCTAAGACCATGCTTCACATGGGCTGCTCCCAGATAAGGGTTGAGGATGGAAGGGCTACCAAAATAGGTCCATTATTGGGAGATTCAGAACCCTGTTGACAGCTGCTTTTGCCTTGAGGGCTCTCTGAGAGTCTTGCTGAAACTTCCTTAGGTTGCATGGTGATCTAGGATCCTTCCATATGACTTTCCTTCCCTTTTCTTTTTCACTGTCCTTATACCGCAGTCAGAGAAATCTGCCTTCTCTGACTCCCATCTGTTTTTCTCTCACAGGCAATTCCTTAATTAAATCTGTATTATTTAATCCTTTTGTGGCATCTACATATGGAAAGACCTAGATTAAAAAGTATTATAACTTTCTGACCTTAAAATAATCAGAACACTTCAAATTGTTTTTTTTTTTTTTTTAAAGATTTTATTTATTTATTTGACAGACAGAAATCACAAGTAGGCAGAGAGGCAGAGAGAGAGGAGGAAGCAGGCTGTCCGCAGAGCAGAGAGCCCGATGCGGGGCTCGATCCCACGACCCCGGGATCATGACCTGAGCCGAAGGCAGCGGCTTTAACCCACTGAGCCACCCAGGTGCCCCCAAATTGTTTTTTATTTGAAGGCAGATATGTAACTACTTTATACAGTGGTTTTACCAAGTTATTTGGTTGTATATTTGTATATATAAAAAGGGCATAATACAAAGATATAATACAAAGCTTTGTTCTGGCATATTTAAATTTGGGGCTTCTTGGAGTATTTTCATGCAGCTTCTATGTGGAATGAACAGCTTGGGATCTGTATCAGTGCAGCATAGTTGGATCATTAGGCCATCAAAAGACTGCTGATAGAATGATGAATGGTGAAAAAGGCTTCAGTAGCTATTATGGGGTTTTGTGATGAGATAGAGTAGAGAGAAAGAGTTATCATAGTGCTCAGGTATGAAGTAATGGAAACTGGATCTTGCTGACAATTTATTTAAGATGGAATATGGGAAAACAGAAACCACAACTATATTGAAGGCAACCAACCCCCCAAACCAAAAAACAGCAACAAAAAAACCCTGGTAAAGAAATGATATACTTGAATAGTTGGCCTGAAATTTCCTTTTGAAAAGATGGGATGCTTATGCATAAAACCCAACTTGAAGAGGATATAAACAAATAACTTTAAGTTTTGAGTTTTCATAAATGCTTCAATAGCAGCCACTTCCTTGTTTTAGCCAATTTTGAGTGGCAGGACTTTTACTCTCCATACTTCAAGTCCTGGTGGTGTTAGGTTGTGACAAAGGGGCAATCTCCCACGCTATAAACTTTAACTCCACGCAGCTCTTTCAAATTCCAGCGTTATTTTTACAAAACTTGATTTTTAACAAATATGTACACATAAGCTGACAGGAAAGTATATGTTCATAATATATGGTAGTTCTTAAGTATTCATCATACATATATGTTATACACAATGGTCATTTTTCAAGCATCTTCGAAGGTACCCTGTGTCATAGCATAATCCCTTTAAATTTGATTTTATATAGTATAGACAATCAGAGACAACTGATTCTTCTATAATCATTTTGTTTAGAAGGAGTTGTTTCATTGGTAAGAGTTGAGTCACTGGTGCTGAGCAAGATTAGTAGTACATAGTCCTCAAGGGAGTCTCATTTTCTTTTCTTTTATTTATTTAGTTTTAAAGATTTTAAATATTTTGAGAGAGAGAGAAAGAGAGAGAGAACAAGGAGGGGTGGAGGGAGCGGGAGAAAGAGAATCTCCAGCAGACTTCCCACTGAGTAGAACCCAAGCAGGGCTCCATCTCACTACCCTGAGATCATGACCTGAGCCAAAATCAAGTGTCGGACATTTTAATTGACCACACCACCCAGGCACCCCGGGTGTCTCATTTTCAATAAAACACATGAATCAGATATTGTTGGTAGATATAAATTACATTTGATGATTTTATGTTAAAAACAGATACTGTTATAAAATATAACAATAAGTTAAGATATAGTTTAATTTTCTCCAAAGCATTTTAGTTGTATAAGTAACTAAAAGAAATACCATTTTAAAAGGGGTGAAGTGTCAAAAAATAGGAAAAGCCATGGAGATGTGGAATTATTTCCCTGGTAGTTTTAACTTTCCTTCTTTCTTTAAAAAATTGATACCTTAATAATAACTACCTCTAAAAGACATGCATATAGGAAAGGAGAGGTCAGAAATTGTGGATGTAATTATAAAACCTACTAGAATGTTGTATGACTATCTTAAACTATTCTGTGCATATATATATTTTAGTAATAGAAAATAAATATTGCTTGAAAGAGGAAAACATTCTGCATTTCTCCTCTACTTTTACTCTACTACTCCTAATACTTCACTTCTGACACCAGATGTGTGTGGGTTTTCCACACCCAACTATTCTCCAGTTTTCTGGATACCAACTAGGTATCCTATAATTAAACTTACTGCTGAATTTACATCACACCCCACAAGTTAAGGGCTTAGTACCACAAGAATGCCCTCACCCCTCAACCTCAGAGCCAATCACAAGTCCAGGTTGTCACCTGTGCTTGTGACTAATTGGCTCTAAATCAGAGATACCATGACCCTTTTTCCCAAGTTTAATTATTTGCTAGAGTGACCCATAAAACTCAGGAAAACAATTTACTCATGAAATGAACAGTTTACTATAAAAGGGATACAAGTCAACAATAGTCAGGTGGAAGAGATGCATAGGATGAAGTTTGAGGGAAGGGATGTGGAGTTTCCACACCTTCTCTGGGCATGTCACACTCCCAGCCTCTCCATATGCTCACCAAGAACCTTTCCTAATCCCTTTGATTAAAATTTTAATAGAGGATTCTTATGTAGGTATGATTAATTAAATAATTAAATTAATAATTTAATTAATCAGATAATTAAATACTTAGCCATTGATGATTAACTCAACCTCTAGCTCTTCTACATCCCCTGAGGTCAGAGAGAGGGGCCAAAACTTCTAAACCTCTAATCACATGGTTATTTCCCTTAGCAGCCAGCCCCCCCAATCCTGTGATTATCTAGGAGTTTTCCAAATATTAAATCTGTAACATAAATTCAGATCTGGCTGAAATGTGTTTATTATGAATATTAAGACACCTTTATGACTCATCACTTAGGAGGTTCCAAGGATTTTAGTGGCTCCCTACCAGGATTGGGACTTGTTATGAATAACAAGAGACACTTCTTTAGCCTTTGTAGCTGTTAGCACTTAAAAAATTAAAATGGGACTCTGGCCAAAAAATGGGGACAAAGACCAGATATACTTATATTGCTTATCATATCACAATATCACACTATTACTAAAATCTTTAACCATGGCTCTGATCTATAACTAAGTTAGAAATGAGATTTCAATCGAGGTCCATTTTGCACTATGGTATGTTCTATGGTAGTAAAAGAAAGACCAAATATTTCCTAAAGTGTAAGCCCCCTTTCCATATTAGCACTTGACAGGAGTCTCAAGTTTCACATTTCCACTTTAGTGGACTGGGTGGAAATTCTTAAAAAGTTGCTATTAAGGAGAATACCGTCTGGAAAGAGGCAGGACAATGAACAAGAAGGATGGACAGTAAAGAGATTTTAGATTCAGGTACATCTTAAACCAAAGTGAAGTTACTTTTAAGTAGATAGCAGGTAGATAAGGATCAGTAAAATATCACCAACATCTCTGCAGAGGGAAAAAGTATCAAGAAGGCAGTTAGAGCCTGGAGTCAATCAATTACTAAAATGGTTCCTGGAAAGGAAAAGGAGTCCTACAGTCCAAACATTTGATAGCAATGGAAACTAGCAGCCAACAGAATTAAATTGTGATTTTTTTTCATCTTTGGACTCACTAAGGGTGATTACATAGGCACCTCCCAAAGATGACTTACCTGGTGACAATGCCCAGAATGTTATTACTCTACTCCTAATGTCATCATTGATAATTCCATTTTGGCAATTGTGGTATGACTGCTGTTATTTCAACAGCTGGAATAAAATGGCTTCCTATACAGCATAAAGTCATATTGTTGTGTGTTTTTCTTCATGTCTGAGTATCATTTACCAGATATCTATAAAGACTTAGATAAGATGTCCTCTAAGAGTCCTGAGCTCTAAAATTCTTTGAGTCTATGAGGTGCAAAAGACACAGTGCTTTCTTATAGAAGACAAACAAATGGGGACTTTGGGTCCTGGCTAAAAGGGAGTAACAAGAAACTGATTTACCCTTCACTTTAAACAAACATAAAATATAAACAAATAAACAAACATATATATAAATATATATAATATATAATATGTTATATATTATATAAATTATATATATTATATAAAAATATATAATATAAAAATATATAATATATAATATATTATATAAATTATATATTATATAAATATATATAATATATAAAACAAATAAACAAATATAAATATAAAAATATTTTATAAAAATAAAAAATATAAACAAATATATAAAAAATATATAATATATATTATATAAAATGTATACAAAATATAAAACAAACAAATATAAAACAAGAAACTGATTTACCCTTCACTTTAAACAAATATAAAATATATGGGGAAAAAACAGTTTTCAGACATTGGACAACAGACACCACAGAAATATAATCCCCAAGGAAAGGGACACAACAGGATGAGCTCTAGGACCACACTGTCTTACTTCCCAGAAAGACTTTCCAGACATAAAACAAAAAGAAACCAAATGTAGTATGTTAGTCTTACTGTGTTGAAACCACAGAGATTGGAGTTTAAGTTGACCAAGATGATTAGATTTTATGGAGCAGAGACCAGAGAAGAGAACTGCATATATTGAGAGAGATTTCTATTTTATTTTTTTTAAAAGATTTTATTTATTTATCTGACAGACAGAGATCACAAGTAGGCAGGGAGGCAGGCAGAGAGAGAGAGAGGAAAGGAAGCAGGCTCCCTGCTGAACAGGGAGCCCGATGCGGGGCTCGATCCCAGGACCCTGGGATCATGACCTGAGCCGAAGACAGAGGCTTTAACCCACTGAGCCACCCAGGTGTCCCAAGAGAGATTTCTAGAAATTTGCAGAGGGCTCTCTTTGAGTCTTTCAGCTCTATACTAATCAGTACATGTAAATGAAGAAACTACCCAAGGCTGGGGAGGGAAAGAGCTACCAGGAAAAGAACAGGCAAAACAATGTGTGGGAATAGTTCTGCTGGGAATAGTTTGTGTTTCTACTTGCCAAAGTAAAAAGATCTTGTAATACACAGGGCCTTAGGAAGAATCCCCAGAAGGCCTCAGTGGAATGACTAAAATAACCTGACACAAAAGCTGCTCTGCATTCACTCTGGCTACGCTTAAAAGAGAGTCTCTAACTATTTATTCTAAGTAAGTTAATGGCATGTAGAAGAAAATCAAATGCTATTTAAAGGACAACAACAAAACCCAGTACCAGTAATGCAAGATTAACAATGTTTAGCATCAAATTACAAAGACCAGGTATGATAAAGAATCATATTACTCAGCACCCAAAAAAGAAACAGTCCATTTAAAAAATGGGCAGAAGATCTAAATAGACATTTTTTTCCAAAGAAGATATACAGATGGCGAACAGGCAAATGAAAAATACTCAACATCACTAATCATAAAGGAAATGAAAATCAAAACCATAATGAGATCACCTCACACCTATTAGGATAGCTATCATCAAAAAGATAACATTATGGAAAACCATAGGGAGGTTCCTCAAAATATTAAAAGTAGAACTACTATATGTTCCAGCAATTCCACTTTTTGGTATTTATTTGAAGAAAACTAAAATACAACCTCAGAAAGATATATGCATACCCATGTTCACTGCAACATTTACAATAACCAAGATATGGAAACAACCTAGGTGTTCAATGATGGATGAATGAAAAAAGAAAATGTGGTATAAACAGAATACTATTCAGCCATAAAAACAATGAAATCTTGTCTTTTATGACAGCATGGATGGATCTTGAGGTTATTATGCTAAATGAAATAAGTCAAAGAGAGAAAGACGAATACTGTATGATTTCACATCTATATGAAATTTTGGAAAAAAAAGTTCATAGACATGGAGAACAGAGTGGTGGCTACTGAAGATAGAGGGTGAGTGGGAGAAATGAGTTAAGGGTAAGAAGTTAAAGGTAAGAACTTCCAAATACAAAATAAATAAGACACGGAGATTTGGTGTACAACATAGTACTTATAGTTAATAATAAAGCATTGCATATTTGAAAGATGCTCAGAGAGTAGACTTCAAAAATTATCATCATAAGAAAAAAGTTTTGTAACTATGTAATATGGCAGACATTAAGTAGACCTATTGTGGTGATAATTTTGCAATGTACATAGATATCAAATTATTATGTTGTAAACTGAAAATAATATAACATTATATGTCAATTATACCTCAATTAAAAATACTAGATATGGAAAGAAGCAGAAAATATGACCCATAACCAAGAGAAACAGACACAAAGTGGAAGAGATGAAACCAACAGACAAGGATATTAAAATGGCTAGTGTAACTATGACCCATATGTTTAAAATGGTAGAATAATATGTAATCATCATAAAGAGAAAAGCCAAAGATATAAGAAGAGCCTGAATACGATTTCTAGAGATTAAAAAAAAAAGTGCATAATCTGAGATGTAAAACTACACTGGAGAGGTTTAACAATAGCATAGACCCTGCTAAAGAAAAAAAAAAAATTGACTTCAAGATATACAGCTAAGGAACTACGCAAAATTAAGCATTGAGACCAAAAAAAAAAAAATTGAAAAAATTACCTGTGGGACAGAATAAAGTAGTCTAATGTGTATGTAATTAGTGTCAGAGGAGAGAAGATAGGACAGAAAAAAATACTTGAAGAAAAAATATCTAAACATTTTTTTAATTTGATAAAATTTATTAAGCCAAAGATCCAAGAAGCTCAACAAACCCAAAGCAGAATAAATATAAAGAAAACCATGAAAGTCACATTGTAATAAAGTATTTGACAAACAGGAATAAAGACAGAATCTTAAAAGTAGCCAGAGAAAAGTAGACAGATTACATACTGAGGAGCAAAGACAAGAAAGACAAAAAACAATTGGAAATATCTTTCGAATACTATCAACCTAGAATTCTATACTCAGGGAAAACTCTTTCAAAAATGAAGGCTAAATGAAGAGTTCATTAGATAGACAAAGCTGAGAGATAATGACTACAACCAACTTCACTCTTTTCATATAATTTGAATTATTTGAAAAAAAAACTTGCATTACTTGGAAATAGAAAAGATAGATCAGGCTTCTTTGGAATCTAAAGGCTTATCCTCTCCCACTCTCCCTCACACACAGCACAGAGTGAGTCCATGTTAAATAGTCCCAAGATACGAGAGAAGACTGCATTCCTGATACAAGTGTGCAGGACCTCATCATCTCATCTATCATACTTTATCATAGTATGATACAGTATACTATAATAGAGCTGCTCAGTCTAAAGATAATAACTCCATAAGATATAAATCAAAGAAAAGAGAACCCCCTTTTAAATAAAGGTAGAACTGTATCAGTTTCCTCATATCTAAAACAAAGACATCCATCTAGATGACATCTCAGGTTCTTCATATGAAAGTACGTAAGCCCAAGAAAAATGTTGACATAACCATTTACTGCATAAGAATTCTGCAGTGCTATCCCTGTCAGAGTAATAGACATATAATTACAAATTGTGATAAGTATTACACAGGACTAGACAGATCGCTATAAGATAAAATAATAGGGGATCTAATATAGGTTGAGGAATGCTATTGAACTGAATTGCATCTGCCCCACAAAATTCATATATTGAGTCCTTAGCCCCTATTGTGATTGTATTTGGAGATGGGCCTTTGCAAGATAATAAAGATTAGATGAAGCCTTCATGATAGGATAGTGCCCTTATAAGAAGAGATAACAGAGTTTCCATCTCTCTCTCTCTCTCTCTCTCTTTTTTTTTTTTCCCATGTGAGGACACATGAAGAAGGTGGCCACCTCTGGCCCAGAAGAGAGCCTTCAATAGAACTTAACCATGCTAGCACTCTGATCTCAGACTTCCAACCTACAAAACTGTGGGAAAACAAATTTCTGTTGTTTAAGCAACCCAACCACCTGTCTCATCTTGTTATGACAGCTCATGCTAAGATTACAAGCTGCCAAGTAATGCCTCTCTCATGTAGTAACAGAGTAACACTTCAGCTGAGTCCTAAAGGATGAGTAGGAACTGGACACATGAAGAGTGAGAAAAGCATTTCAGGTAGGAAATAACATGTGAGAGGAATGCAGCTAAGAAGAGAAGAGTGTAACTGCAAGAAGTATGAAGTTATCAGGGTTGAGGAGGATGGTGTGGGGTTGAAGATGTAGGCAAGGGCCAGATTAGAATGGTGCTTGAAGGCAACACTAAAATCTTGGTTTTTATCCTATGTGCAAGGTTTAAAGCATGATAATGACATGAACACACTTTTGTTTTAAAAACATTACTGATTACAGCCTAGAGCAGGGCTGTACAATAGAAATAGATTGCAAGCCACACAGAATATCTAAATTTTCTATCAGTCACATTTTTATTTATTTTTTTAATTTATTATTTATTTATTTTTAAAAGATTTTATTTATTTATTTGAAAGACAGAGATCACAAGTAGGTAGAGAAGCAGGCAGAGAAAGAGAGAGAGAGAGAGGGTAGGACGATCCTGGGATCATGACCCAAGCCGAAGGAAGAGGCTTTAATCCACTGAGGCACCCAGGTGCCCCTCTATTAGTCACATTTTTAAAAGTAAAAAGAAATCTAACAAATTATTTTTACGGATAGATTTTACTTAACCCAACATATCCAAACCAGTAGATCATTATCAGATCATGACAGAAGATGATCTGTTAACAGAGATGACAGAAAGTGAAATTTGGAAGGAGTTAACAGCAATAGAAATGAAAGAATGTGAGGGAAGGCATTGAAAAGTAAAACAGAACCAGAAATAAAACATAGGATGATTTGAAGACTGTTCCTAATTAATGCTTTCATCTTGAATTTCCTCTTTGTAGAGGGGACTTAGTAGGATATATATTTTCACTGTCACTTATGATTTTATTTTCTTTTTTATACTTACTCTCATTTTTGATCAACTGCTTTTCTGACTTGGTCTATTTTATTTGTATAATTAATTCAATTTGATTTAACAGATATTATTGAATGGTTGATTTGTGCAAAGTTTTGTGCCAAACACTAGGAACATAAGGAAAAATAAGAAATGATACTCACATTGAGAAGTTAAGCCTGGGGAGAGAAAAAAAAGCAGAGGAGGGGCGCCTGGGTGGCTCAGTGGGTTAAGGCCTCTGCCTTCTGCTCGGGTCATGATCTCAGGGTCCTGGGATCGAGCTCCACATCGGGCTCTCTGCTCGGCGGGGAGCCTGCTTCCCCCTCTCTCTCTGCCTGCCTCTCTGCCTACTTGTGCTCTCTGCCAAATGAATAAATAAATTTTTTTTTTAAAAAAAAGCAGAGGAGTAGTGGACTGAAATGACATCAGGTAGCAGGAGTTCAGCTAGTTATCAAACCATTCCAAACACCTACAAACTCAATAGGAGATTGAAGACAAGAGCAGCAATTCTAGGAACAGAAAATCAACCACTTTCTGAAAGGTAGAAGTGAATCCGAGGCAACAGGAAGATGGACCATGGGGGTGGGGGAGCAGCTCCCGGCAAGTGGCAGAGCAGTGGAGCACAAAATCAGAACTTTTAGAAGTCTGCTCCACTGACGGACATCACTCCAGAGGCTAAGCAGTGATGGAGCCCTCGCAGGGACACTGTGGTCTCAGGACCCGTGGAGTCACTGAAAGATCAGGGATGACTGAGTGTGGCAGAGCTCTCAGGTATCAGGACAGGGTAGCCGGCTGCAGAGACAGAGCTGAGGAGTGAGCTCTCAGCTTGGGATTACCTTAAACCTAGATCCGTGGCACAGTCGGACCACTGTTCTTTGAGCAGGGACCCCACAAGTGGCAAATCCAGGGAGACTCACCTTCCTCCTTTTGAGGCAGGGATCTGCTGGGTTTGGACGCTCCAAATGGGGCTGTGAGCCAGAGACAGAAACACTCAGTCACAGGCCAGGTGAGCCCAAAGCACGGCCAGAGACCAGGGAGATGGGAGTGATTGACTCCTTTTCTCTGAGGGTGCACTGAGGAGTGGGGCCCTGAGCACTTGGCTCCTCTGGGCTAAAGATTGGGAGGCCACCATTTTCATTCCCATCCTCTAGAGTTCTATGGAAAGCATTCAGGGAACACAAACTGCAGAGCGAACTTGAGCAGATTTCTTAACCTGGCCCCTGGCAAGAGTGGTACAAGTCTGCCTCCAGCAAAGACATTTGAGAATCACTACAACAAGCCCCTCCCCCAGAAGATCAGGAAGAACATCCAGCCAAGCCCAGGCTCACCGATCAAGGAGAACAGCAGAACTCCAGAGCTAGGGGAAAGCAATGTGTGGAATTCATGGCTTTCTCCCCACAATCCTTTCGTCTTGAAAGTTAACTTAATTTTTTAATTTTATTTTTTCCTATTCTAATTTTTTTAACTTTCCCTATTTCCTCTTTTAACATTTTTAAGTAGTTTACCCTAACAATACCTCTCTAAAAAACAAAACAAAACGAAACCTTTTTAAACCTTCATTATTATAGTCATATTTTATCCTTCATTGTATTTAACCTTATTTTTGTATACATATATGGTTTTTTTTTTCCTAAAAAATTTTGGGATACAATTTCTTCTAATAGATCAAAATATGCTCTAAATCTAGCACAGGGCTTTGTTCTAGTCTCCAGCCTGAGCTCATTAGCTCCCTGTTTTCTTCTTCTTCTTTCTTTTTCCAACCAACTTATCTTATCAATTACTTTTTAGATTTTTAAAAAAATTTTAATCTTTACAGTCATATTCCATCCCTTCATCTTCTTTACCCTTATTTTTGTGTATATATATATATATTTTTTTCTTTCCTTAAAATTTTGGGGGGTAGTTTCTTCTAAGAGCCCAAAATACACCCAAAATCAAATGAGTGACTCTTTTCTATTCACCAGTCTAATATATATATTAGATTGGCAGCAGACTTATCCACAGAGACCTGGTAGGCCAGAAAGAACTGGAATGATAAATTCAGAAATTTTGAAATAATACATATATACATATATATTTTGTATATATGCAAATATATATATGGATATATATATATTTTTTCAAAATTTCTTTTTGCCCCCTTTCTTCTTCCCCCAGTTTGGGGTCTCTTCTGATTTGGTTAGCATACATGTTTCTGGGGCCTTTGCCACTCTTTTAGTATTTTATTCTCTTCTTCATACATTCTTACCTGGATAAAATGACAAGGCAGAAAAACTCAACACAAAAAAAAGAACAAGAAGCAGTACTGATGGCTAGGGACCTAATCAATATGGATATTAGTAATATGTCAGATCTAGAATTCAAAATGATGATTCTCAAGGTGCTAGTGGGGTTCAAAAAAGGCATAGAGGATATTAGAGAACCCTGTCTGGAGAAATAAAAGAACTAAAATCTAACAAAGCCGAAATTTTAAAAAAGCTATTAATGAGGTGCAATAAAAAATGGAGGCTCAGTGGGTTAAGCCTCTGCCTTTGGCTTGGGTCATGGACTCAAGGTCCTGGGATTGAGCCCCAAATTGGGCTCTCTGCTCAGCGGGGAGACTGCTTCCCTCTCTCTCTGCCTACTTGTAATCTGTCAAATAAATAAAATCTTTTTTAAAAAATGGAGGCTGTTACTTCTAGGATAAATGAGGCAGAAGAGAGAATTAGTGATATAAAAGACCAAATGATGGGGAATAAAGAAGCTGAGCAAAAGAGAGACAAACAACTGCTGGACCATGAGGGGAGAAATCAAGAGACAAGTGATATCATAAGATGAAACAATATTAGAATAATTGGGATTCCACAAGAAAAAGAAAGAGAGACGGGGGCAGAAGGCATATTGGAGCAAATTATAATAGAGAATTTCCTTAATACAGCAAAGGGAACAAGCATCAAAATCCGAGAGGCACAGAGAAACCCCCTCAAAATCAATAAAAATAGGTCCACACCCCATCATCTAAAAATAAAACTTACAACTGTTAGAGACAAAGAGAAAATCCTGAAAGCAGCTTGGAACAAGAAGTCTGTAACATACAATGGTAAAAATATTAGATTGGCAGCAGACTTATCCAAAGAGACCTGGCAAGCCAGAAAGAACTGGCATGATATATTCAGAGCACCAAATGAGAAAAAAATGCAGCCAAGAATACTATATCCAGCTAGGCTGTCATTGAAAATACAAGGAAAGATAAAAAGCTTCCAGGACAAACAAAAATTAAAAGAATTTGCAAACACCAAACCAGGAAAATATAGGAATATAGGAAATATTGAAAGGGGTCCTCTAAGCAAAGAGAGAGCCTAAAAGTAGTAGACAAGAAAGGAACGGAGACAATATACAGTAACAGTCACCTTACAGGCAATACAATGGCATTAAATTCATATCTTTGAAGAGTTACCCTGAATGTAAACGGCCTAAATACCCCAATCAAAAGACACCTGGTATCAGAATGGAGAAAAAAACCCAGACCCATCCATATGCTGCCTACAAGAAACTCATTTTAGACCCAAAGACACCTCCAGATTTAAAGTGAGGGGTTGGAAAACAATTTACCATGCTAATGGACATCAAAAGAAAGGTGGGGTGGCAATCCTTATATCAGACAAATT